>JAFVLL020004512.1:0-62883 GCA_021397915.2 Tor tambroides | reverse complement strand
GTTTGGCCAGGAGGCCAGCTCTAGGAAGAGTTCTACTTGTTTCAAACGTCTTCCATTATGGATAATGAAGGCTACATGCTTCTGTGAACCTTCAATGCAGCAGAATTTTTTCTGAACTCTTCCCCAGATCTGTGGCTTGACGCAGACCTGTTTCTGAGCTCTACAGGCAGTTCTTTTGACCTCAGGGCTTAGTTTTTGCTCTGATATGCATTTTCAGCTGTAAGACCTTTTATTAAGATGTGTGTGCCATTCCAAATCATACTCATTCAATTGAATTTGCCATAGGTTAACCTCATTCAAAGTGTAGTAACATCTACAAGCAATATGAATGCTCCTGAGCTAAATTTCAACTGTCCCAGATAAGGGTTTGAATACTTATGCAATGGAATCATTTAAGTTTTTTATGTTTAATAAATTTGCAAAGCTGTTAAAAACCTGTTATTTGCTTTGTCATTATGTTGTGTGGAGTGTAGATTGTTGTGGAAAAAAAGTAATTTAAAAGCGGTTTAACATAAGGCTGCAACATAACAAAACGTGAAAAAAATGAAGGGGTTTGAATATTTCTGCAAAGCACTGTATTCTAAGAAACGTGTTTTTTGCTCTTACAGTGAAAGTCAGTGTGGTCCAGTGTTTTTTTTAAACATCATTGACCTTCATTGTATGGACAAAAACAGCACACATACTTCACACTCATGCAGGACACACAGATCCAACACCCCATTCCTCCTGCTCAGGCTCACTGGAAATAAATGCCTCTAAGTTTCTGTAAAATTCAAAAAATGCACCTGTACATATGAATCACTTCAGTTTCCAGTTTAAATGAACACTAGAGGCAGTAAAACTCCGACAACTTCTATTCCTTTTCACACCAATTATGATTTACAGGGCCAGAGTTTCAATTAAGAAAGCCTAATTTTCACACAATTCCTTGAACAATATTATGTTATGACCTCAAAACAATTTTAACACGCTGCAAGGTTTGAAAACTCATACTTTCAAACATTAGCATCACATATACAGCTTCATATGTGTGGGTTTTCTAAAGCAGTAGGTAGCTCATGCGATATGGCATTGCAGCTCTTTGGTACATATTGAATGTGCATTTTAGTGCCACTCACTAGACATTGCACTTTGAAACTGCACCAAAACGTGCAATAAGCACATATTTTCAATGAGCCTGGGTTGCATCCCTCTGATTCCTCATGCCGAGTTAAATGCATACCAAAATGTCAGTTTCTACTGTACCAGTCAAGATTTTTCGCAATTTTCAATTATACAAAAAATCTAATTTTTAGAACTCATCCTAGATGGTTTGTCTGACATTCACCAAAATTGGCTCAGATCATCTTCAGGCAATGCTGGCAAAAGGTTATTAAAAGATTTCTGATAGACCAAACCGTTCTCATAAAGCATGTTAACAAATTTAACAAAATTTGTGCAAAAATGGACATTAGGCTATATCTTTGCAACACTAGCAGATTCTGACCGAACTTGGTATGTGTTTTACCAAGCATGACCTGAAGGCACATAAGCAGTTTTGGCACAGCGCCACCTACTGATCAAAAGATATTACAAATTGACATTTCTGACCAGTTTGGCCAAAAATCATAAGATTGATCTCGTTAGATTTGGAACGGCATACCGAATCGAACAATAGAAATGTCAAACAAAACTCAGACTGGCCGATGCCCAAAAAGGTTGACAAAGGAAAATTCCTTTGTCAGCCTTTTTGGGCATTGCCCATTTTGAGTTTTGTAGTAAAATGCTTTATCAACAAATGTCTTTAACAGGGGTCTCCACCTCTGCTCCTGGAGAGCATCCATAAGGTGTTCAGGGCTACATAATTACAGACAGGTGTGTTGAAGCAGGGTTGGAGTTAAGTCTGCTCGAAGTTAGATCTCCAGGAACAGGGTTGGAGACCCCTGATCTTTACTAAGTAATTAAAGACACCTCTTCATTTTACCTTTGTTGTACTTGGCCCCTTAATTGCTGCTTGCAGCTAAATTTTAATTTGCTCTCCTCCTAGTTTTAAAGGTGCACTCTGTACTTGTTGCACTAGCTGGAATAACAATTGTCTTGAACTGGTTCTGACACAAAGTAGTGTGGATGCAGCAAAAGCAGTAGTTTTTTTAGTTACCAATGCCATTATGAATTTGTACAAATGTATTTGCAGCAAACAATTATTATGTTATTATATAAATGTAAGTGTTTTTGATTTGTAAAAGGGGGGGTGGGGCGGGGGGGCTGATATAAAATATGTCACACAAAAATTCAAATGGTTAAATGTTGGGTGAAACTCAAATTACATGTTCTTTTCTAGCCTCAGTGCAGGACTAGCTGCTTGTCCAAACCACAAGCTGAAGGAGAAGTAGAAGAACTGATTGGAAGCTATTTCATTTTTTGCAATTGTGTTTGGGTTCCTTTAGGGACATAGGAGTGACACACTTCACCTTTAAGAAAAGCAGAATCCCTGCAGTCTGAGCTAGCAGCTGCTCTGTCTCAATCAGTGTGCAGTCAGCTCGCTCTATCTGCAGTCAAGCAGTGCCAGAAAGCTCAAGCAGAGCTGGGAAGTTAAGTCTTCAGAGAGGCTCACTGCTAGAGGCTGCTTCTTTAGCTGCAGCCCTCACATACTTACAGCCACTCTAATTGGACCACAGGAAGTTCAGGTGTGAGCAGGGAGAGAACGGAAGATCTTCCCACTAGGTGGACACTAAAACCCTCACTGATGCAGCCCAGTATATGTGCTAATTGGGTACCAGGCTGTTTCGGGGGCAAAGAGTAAATGGTTGTTTGTTGATTTTAAGAGGGTCGGATCATGTCATAACTTCGTGGGGCTTTACCTCAGAGACTTCTCTATGGAAGCAGGCAATTAGAAGAGGCCGACAACAAGGTCAAAGGCTTGTAATAGCTTCGGTTTGGATTCTATTTAAAAAAAGGTTGTAAAACAGCACGGGACATTGCTAACTGATCTCAAGAGCTGCTCGTGCAACAGATGCACACACGAAAATATCAACTCAGTCCTTTCTAACAGTCTGCAGTGAGTGCATGTTAGAAACGCCGTCAGCACAGCACATAGGAAAAGGGATGAAGCTGCGCTGCTGTGATTTTGTGCCATGAAAACCCAGAAAACCCTGAAGGCAGATGAACAGTACCAGGAAGGAGAATAAAGCCTCCTAGGACCAAGAGGAAGAGAGAGATTTCTCTTTCTGTCTAGCTGTTGTTCTCTCTCTGCCTTCTCCTTTCTGGGTCATGGATCTCTGTAGAGGATTGGAGCATATACAGTGGGATTGGAAAGAGACAATGCCTGTATTCACGCTTTATGGGTCACAGCCACTTAATGCAGGTTTAATGGATAAACACTGGGTGTTTAAAAATATGCAAAGTGCATTTGAGTGTCACATTTATGCAAAGGCTGTCTGGAAGTTTCCAGCAACATGTCATTTTTCTAGGTACATTCACACTGATGGTTATTTGTAATGACAAAGCGAGCAGAAGTGATTTGTTTTCAGTGAGAGTTAGTGATCAGAAGCAACATGCACTCAAAAATGGTTTTTTTCTACTTGTGCAATTTGGTTAATTAAAATGAGCTAATGCAACACAATTCTTGAACATTTTGTCACAGCTAATTTTCATTGCATGCAATTAATTTAAATTTGTCAAATGGAAGTTTACTTAATCCATTTGTGTTGGGACTACATGAGGCATGTTGGACATTACTGTGAATGTTATTTTTTCAAATCTGTTCTTTAATTCACTTAGTACTCTACCAAATTACATCATGGTTTTTTCAGCTTTATTTCTTGTTGTATGCTAAAAAGAAACAGAACAACCGGCAATCTTTAGTACAAATCAAAAGTAAAATTAAACAAAGGTACTATAGTAGCAACAAAATGTAATAATATTTTTATTATTAAACATTATTTAATCAATTTAAGAGTATTAAGTAGGCTAATAGTACTAAGTGAGCTATGCAATAATGTTAAGCAGAGTTTGACTTATGTCAATGTACCTTCTGTCCTCATTTAAAACAAAAATGCTCTGTGATGTGACAAAATCATGACAATACAACACAATTTGATGTGTAATCTACATTGCCACTTAGGGTTGTAAGATTTTTAATGTTTTTTTAAAAGAAGTCTCACCAAGGCTGCATTTATTTAATCAAAAATACAGCAAAACAATAATATTAAGAAGTTATTACAATTTATATGTTTTATATAATATATTTATAAAAACATATAATCTATTTGTAATTTATTGCTGTAATGGCAAAGCTGAATTGTCAGGAGCAATTACATTCATCAGTGTCACTTCAGAAATCATTCAAATATGCTGATTTGCAAAAGAAACATTTCTTATAGTTAATTAAGTTCAAAAACAGGCTTAATATTTTTGTGGACACCGTGATACACTTTTTTCAGGATTCTTTGATGAATTGAAAGACATCCAAGTGCAAAACAACAACCACAGAGACCCAGCAACCTGCAATATCTATTGTTTAACAACGGAAGTCATTACAGTTAGCACATCTTGCTAACCTTAACAACAGCAGAGGCATCATGGGAATGAGGCATGACATTGCTGATTACAAAAGTAGAGCTGTTTAGCCTAACAAATCCTCAGTCTGAACAGTTACAGACAGTATTTTAGACCAACTCATAGTCATCTTACCCACAAGCCATTTGTGGTCATTCTTTAAACAATCTCAAATACAATGGACTAATTTATAGCTTGAAAAAAATTGCACATCAAGTGTTTATCATGAACAATGATTCTGATGGCTGGATTAAAAACACAAGGACACTACAATCAACCAAACCAATCAAAGTTCAGTTTACAGGGTTATACAAAAATCAGCACAACCTTCAGCACAATTTCTAATAATTCAAGAGCTCCTTCTCAAGAGCATACAAACATGCAATATTTTTTTAAGAGGCAAAATGGAGTTCTTCACTACCAAGTCAGTGGTTCGGTGCACAACATCTTTTTTTAAAGGGCACAACAGACTATTCTAGGCAACGGGAGGGACTTGTTGAGCTCAGTGAACCAGAGTATGTGGTATAAAATCATTCAAAATGCCAGTGACTGAGCAGTTTCCTCACTCTGTGCCTTTCCTGTGTGTTTATATTTAATTCTCTTTAAAGTCCCCAAGGACAATGTGACAGTTAGGTGAGGCACTGGACACAGGGGTCCTTGATTCGCAATAATTCTATGTGACAAAGGCTCAGTTGCCACCAGCACACTGAGTTCAGAACTATTTGAAGTGGCCTTGCAGAGCGTTTTGTGCACGGATGGCGTATGGCTTATGTAAAATCTCTCTAAGCCATATTTGGTGCTCAACAAAACTCGTGCTGTACGTGTGGGTGTAGGAACCCACATGTGGAACCCTTTGAGGTTCCCCTCTGGATTTTTCCCAGTTAGTAGTACAAATCTTTCCATTCCATTTACAGAATGAACAATGGAAGTGAGATGGTGGGGTATTGTGTTGCATTTGTTAAGAAATGTGCATGTTCGGTCTGGTCTCCGCAGCTCATCTTGATTCTGAGAGTTCCCTGTTCCAACATAAACTGACATGGACTCCTACAGTCTTGTCTGTGTATTTGTCCATGCCCAAAGCCATCTGCATGTAATCTCAATAAAAAGCACAGAAAATGTATAAAAAACAGCACAGGAAACCCACAGATTAATTATACACCTCAGAGATGTCAGACGAAGGCTTAAAGAAACACCACTTTTTTTGGAAACAGGCTCATTTTACAACTCCCCTAGAGTTAAACAGTTGAGTTTTACAATTTTTGAATCCATTCAGCTGATCTCCGGGTCTGGCGGTAGCATTTTTAGCTTAGCATAGATCATTGAATCTGATTAGACCGTTAGCATCTCGCTCAAAAATGACAAAAGAGTTTCGATAATTTTCCTATTTAAAGCTAGACTCTTCTGTGTTACATCGTGTACTAAGACCGACGGAAAATGAAAAGTTGCGATTTTCTGGGCTGTACCATGGGTGCAGCAGGCGCAATGATATGACGCAGCGCCTGAAAGTAGTCCCCAGCTAGGTAACTAGTTATTATATAGCTGGGGACTACTTTCAGGCGCTGCGTAATATCATTGCGCCTGCTGCACCCATGGTACGGCAGCAAAGTTCCTTGATTATTACGCCGGAATGAGAGTATAGTTCCTAGCCATATCGGCCTAGAAAATCGCAACTTTTCATTTTCTGTCAGTCTTAGTACACGATGTAACACAGAAGAGTCAAGCTTTAAATAGGAAAATTATTTAAAACTCTTTGTCATTTTGATGACCAAATGCTAATGGTCTAATTCAATTCAATGATCTATGCTAAGCTAAGCTAAAAGTGCTACCACCAAACCCGGAGATCGGCTGAATGGATTCAAAAACGGTAAAACTCAACTGTTTAACTCTAGGGGAGTTGTAAAATGAGCCTATTTCCAAAATAAGTGGAGTGTTCCTTTAAGGCAGCGCCCCACCAGCCGATTTTTCAGCTGTAAACTTCATTTACATAGTCATCGGACAATCAGAGGGAGTCTTGGCCGCGTCTCTCAGCGGGTGAGTGTTAACAGCCCCGGTGACTCAAACCTCTGCTGAGTTAATGGTTCTGCCACTGGGGTGGATTCTCACAGCCTTGCTGGGCATCCAATGAGTTTCTTCTCACACGGAAGAACTGACGAGCATTGTTTGAAGACATTTTGCTGCTTGGAAGTCATCCAAACTTATATCCCACCAATTGTTAACTGTGATTGTGTAACTGAGGTTCTTCTACACTTAAATGACTAATAAAATGAGTAATTAAATAAAAAGCAGAGGCAGAACAGACTGTGTTTATAGAAAGTAAATCTATTTCTAACTCAAGCTGTGCATAAACATATCCTCTCAATAGCAAGCCCTGAAGGAATAAATACACCCATGCATTCAGAGAGGAAACATACTGAACAAATTGCATGCTAATTCAGTTTATTACAAGTCTGTTTGTGCGGCATTCCTGTTTAGCAAGCTACACATGATGGGGAATTGGAATAGGACCCCCTTGAAAATGAGATGGTGCATCTCAAGGGGTTTATCCTCAAGAATACATTTGTTGCAACTGGAAATAAATGGTAGAGCCTTTAGTCTGTGACCCCTCTAAGTCATTTTGACAGAATTTGGCTAGATTTCAGCAAAAACAGTCAGTAGGTATAATATCTTAGACCAAAATCAAGTTGCTTTGACTCTAGATAGTTCAATGAACGAAAAGTTAATACTGAGTAAATGGCTACTGACACTAAGGATGATAACTATAACTAAAGTTTTAATAATCATTCTTATTCTATGAGAATAAGTAAGTCTACATCACAATATAACAATGAAAACACATAGGAACAATATAGTTGGAATGACTTCATGCAGACATTAACTGCAGCATGCATTTAAAATAAACAGAATGTGATGTGGATGCTAATATAGTTATCTTTATAGTTATATTAGACACAGTATAGACAGTTACTTCATTTTTGCTTTTGCTTCATTTTTGTTTCAAACGAAGTCATAATTAACTGTCACAAGAAGACTCAAATAGACTTACTAGCGTACTGATATATAACGTACAGAAAGAGTTGCTAAAAAATCCCCACCACTAACACATAGACTGACATTCTGGAACACAGACAAAAGCAGTGTGTTACAATTTACAACTCCCAGAGTTGGACTGTATATCAAGACTCTTGGAACACCGCTCAGCCAATCAAATTGGCTGAGGACTAAAACAGGACTAGAAATAATTGCAGTAAAATATCAAGTAAATTACATTCCAAACACAACACTGACAACTATTTTGCTGATTTTTTTGCTCTGCCAGAGAAAATATTTACAAAAGAAGCCAAAGCAGGAAGTGTTGCAAACACAGGCAATGAATTGATCCAAAACTGTTTCACGAAATATCAGCAATCTTGGAATATCGCCTGTCTGATCAAAGTAGTTGACTGCAAATAAATGTTGCATAGTGTAATATTACTTTTTCAACCAACAAAGGAAAGGAAATCAAGATTTGTGCTTGGTGGAGGGAGCTAAGTTTATGAGCACATGCTAATTATATACTTAACCTAAGGGCAAATCCTGCTTTAGCTAGACAGAGTTGCCTGATAATGTCATTGCTATAGGTAACGTGCCTAGTTAAGGTTAAGAGGACGTTCACATCTGTCCACAAACACAGAACCTGACGGCTACTGCATGTGTGTGATGTCAACAACAGAGATGTTTATGCAGGGTTACAATGGAACCCAGCCAATCATCTCTGCATATAAAATGACAATGACAAAAACAATACACTTAATGAAGCTAACAATATCCTAAATCTCTTCTAAGGCAGCATGTAATGGCTCTTAGCATCTTTAATTGTGCAGATAGCGCTGATGGATGTGTTCGTCCGTCCTACCTGAGCAAAAGGGCATGGGTGCGCTCCAATGGCCGTTGAGCTGGCAGGTTCGTGAGGACTCGCCCTTCAGTTGTCGGCCACCCGTGCAGCTGTAGCGCACCGTGGCGCCAAAGGTGAATTTGTCCCCGCTCAGCACTCCATTGGGAGGAGATCCAGGATGTCCGCAGTCCACCACTATCCAATAAACATACAGATGCAGAAAAGTGCGAACACGGTCAGTGGATCGGCAAACACTCCTCAGTACACATTCACATATGATTATACGAAAAGACTTGAAACAAAGTTGCTCTTTACTTTTAATTATATAATTGTTCCAGTTGATCTCAATGATTACAGTGCTAATTCAGCTTCCTGCAGGAGCACTATGATCAGCACTTTCTGAAAGTTTGCTCCTTTCCTGTAACTCAGACCTTACTGCTTGTGCAAATGACTAAAAATAGAACATTATTAATTTAATTTAAATTGAATACCAGTAAATGTAATACTCTGTATAAAATAAATTATATTTTTAAAAATATAATTATTTAATGTAATATAGTAAACTAATTTAACAATTTTTTTAATTGAATTAAAATATTAAAAGTTATGACCCTTCATTATGCACAGAAATGTCATCAAGATAACATAAAAAACGTAAAAATCATATACAGTATAACGTCATTTGTGTTTAGATGTAGAACAACATAAAAAAATAGTTAAATCAAGAAAGGTTAAACAAATTCTCATTCAGTATTAACTACATATGTATTTGTATGTAAGCAGAAAAGGTGTTCACAAACATAAATATAAATAAAGCATTGAGTAAAGTGTCCCAGTCTCATAACCAGTTGAGAAACACCTTTCATATAGACCTAGACTGCAAGCAAACGTCAGCATTTTATGCAGAACGCATCCCAGATTTTATTGTCAGGTCACTTTGGTATTCAAAGAGCCAAGCAACTGGTGTTAGGATCAAACATGTAAAACTACAGGGAAGATTATGTAGGCACACAAAGCAGAAGTGGCGACTGGGTGAAAGGGCATCTCTGACAGCAGGGAGTCTTGTCAGGGCAAAATGTAAGCTCAGGCCCCGTCGACTTCGCAGCTGCTGCAGAACGTGTCTTACTGAGCTGTACACGGGCTGAGGATTTGCTGTGTTTCACCTTCCACATAATAAAACAGGGATCAGATGAAAAAAAACTGACATTGCTAATTAATCTGCCACAGAAATCTTTGTTCCACCTGCCCCTCAATTACAACCACTGATCTTAAGCAGCGGGAAGAGGGTCGTGCAACTAATTCCCCTCAATTACAGGAATGAATAGGTAATTAGCACCACAATGCCACTGCCAAATTTTCATTGAAAGACGCCAGAAACATACCGATACACTCGGGCAGCGGTTTGTCCCACTGACCCGTGGGCTGGCAGGTGAGGACAGGAGAGCCAAACAGGTAATAGCCGGGGTTGCAGTCGTAGAATACCACCGTGCCAAAGGTGAAGTTTCCATGCTCGATCTTACTCTGCCTGATAGAGTTGGCTGGAATCCCAGGATCAGAGCAATTGACAACTGAAAACAGAGACGAAAGGAAGAGGACAGAAAACAGAGACATGTGTTATTTGGCAGAAGCACTAAGCAAGTGACTTCGGTGGAAACAAGTAGGTCAGATGCTCTATGCATGCAATGCATGCAGAATGAGAATTTGCCATTTTTAGTATGTCACAGACATCCACATCCAAAAATACTTTTAAGACACGATAAAAATGTCTGAATCTTTTTTTAAAAAAGTGACTAATCTAGACTGTAATAATTTAATTTTAATTTAAACAAAAATGTATAAATATTTTATAAACATTTTTAGATATACTACTGAAATATATATCATATAAATGTAGTCATTTCATATTATCTGCTTCATTTATATTAAAATATCATAAATAAATGATTACATTTATTTTAATAATATAATACATTTTTAAATACAATTTCACTCAAACTGTGTTAGTATCATGTATCATACAGTTACATGCCATAATAAGTGAGTGCACACATGCAGAATGAATTATCACAGAACATGCAGTCTATATCAAACGAAATATATTTTTGTATAACAACTTTATAACACTGTATCCTTACCAGGCATCATCAATGACATTTTAGTTAGTGTACTTTCAGCCACCAAACCCCACAAATGGCAGCCACTTGGCAACAACGCAACAGCCGCTACCCCCTCCTTACCCACAGAGTGCACTGCGGTGCTTTAATTTTGTCAGGCGGTGGATCAGGCAAAGCTCCGTGTGAATAAAAGACTTAACTTTTCTCCCCACCTTTACATGTTGGTGGTGGCTGGCTCCACTGTCGGTTGGCCTGACACTGGGCCCGAGAAGGGCCCTCCATCACGTATCCCATGTTGCAGGAGAAGCTCACCACATCATTCAGGTTGAAGCCATTGCCTACGGTACGCCCATAGATGGGGCTCCCTGGATGCCCGCAGCTGATGGCTGGAGATGACAAGAGTGAGATGTTTTAATATGGTATAAGCACCATGTTAAATCATAAATTGTGTGTAGAGCTGTGGGATGAGTTCTTTCTGGAAGCTGTTTTCTCACTACAGGTACATATTAACTGACGGAAACATTTTTAGAGCGTGATTAAATTATGGCAGAAAATAGATGTGCCCTTTATATTGATTGGTCACTGCGGGAAATTAGTTCATTTTCCCTCTGTAATTTCTAATCATTTATTTGGTAAGTTGCCAACTCAAAAGCAATAAATCAGATACGGGTTCTCCTTGATAAAAAGGCAATTCAAAAGCCAGCACTACTGTATAAATATCAATGAATAGAAACAAATGCAGGTTTTATGAGGCAGGTCATTTTAAGTGGCACAATCACACAATCACATGTATGCATTTATCTGGACCTCTCCTGCTAAACATATTAACAACATCAATTCTTTAAATGTAGGGCTCAATGATAAAGATGGCCAAGGACCAGTCAGTGTGAGAGTTTCAGGCCAGTTACTGACAATTTTACATATAATGATCAATGTATATCTATTTTTAATGCCTTGAAAACCTAAATGATTAGCATCAGTAAGAATGTGTTAAAATAAAAAGCAGTAATGTTTCGCATCTTACGCTATAATTCTACAGCTTCATTTTTTTGAATTTATGGACTTACAAGTTAGCTGTATAATTCACAGCTATGAAAAAAATGAAAGAAAAAAAAAAATACAGAATTTCTACAGAAAACCTTCACAAAAAAAGCTGAAAATCTAAAAATGCATTGGTCTCATTATTGTTAAATGTTTGGTGTCAGCAAGACTTTTTTTTTTTTTTTTAAGAAATTAATACATATTAAGCAAGGATGCATTAAATTTATCAAAAGTAACAGTGAAGACTTACATAGTTACAAAAAAAAAAACTATTTTAAATAAATACTGCTCATTTAACTTTTTATTTAGTAATAAAAAACCCTGAAAAAAATGCAACAAGTATTAAGCAGCACAACTCTTTTTCAACATTAATAATAACAAAAAACATTTCTTGAGCACCAAATCCACATATCAGAATGATTTCTGCTGAACCATGTAACACTGGAGTCATTTCAAAAACATTAAAAATATTACAGACTCCAAACTTTTGAATGGTAGAATATATATAGCATAAAAAACCCCCACACACTTTGCACACCAAGACATTTTGTCTGGAGGTGTGTCATTTAATAGCTCTGTAACAGTCTATGTGTGATGGGAACATTAGTCCAATGAATGAAATCCTGCTGTGCTAACAGCAATAGGCAACACTGTACCATTTGTGCTCAATCGCAGGCATTTGCTGGCTGAATGAAGCGGTACATGCCGTAAACAGAAGATTCACACTCAATGCCTTCGGGTGAGAGCTGTCACTCTGATGTTCAGTTTAGACATTCAAATCCTATCATTTATCAGAGTACAAACAGACAGCAATGTAAATCAATCTAACAACAACATACTGCCTTTTAATTACATGCCAGGTTGAGTTTACTTCATTTATATGGGGAAAGTATTAGACTTTAACTGTCAATCAGTATCAGATATGGAGCTGATGTTAGCAGTGTAAGTCGTTGTTATCTACTGTGCATTGTGACTACACTTGTAAGCCGAAAATGACAGGCCCATCCTCACGTGTCTCACCGCAGGTCTCCACAATGTGTGCTGATTAACTCCAGAGCCTAATTCATATACTGTGCTCCAGAAGGGCTCTTATTTAATTAAAGTGAAATTTCATTCACTGATATGACACATTTAGAGGTATATTTGCTTTTGTAATAGCTCGTCCAGGCTACAGTATATTTTGTTCCTCAGTATGCGTCTTTTCTGCACTCATAAAAAGCCACAGTTCATTTGCATAATCACAGTTGTAATTTGTTTCTCTTTGCACGGAGGCAATTTCCCTTTCATTTAAAGACTCTCTGTAGCCCAAATTTCCAACCAAATCATTGTATACTAAAATAGCTGAAAATGTACCCACACATTTCCCTCTTTTTTTCTATACTACAAGCTGTGATTTCAGTTTCTAGTGCAAAGCTTGTGAAATGTAGATAGCATAGATGCGACAAAACCTTTTATGCTTAAAGACCTCCTGAAATCGCTTGATGAGCATGGTTTTCTTTCCCGTGTTGACATAATTCCTACTAAAATAGGAAGCCTTTAAATAGCATTTAATTTACATCACAGTCGAGAACAATGACTTACTACTTGTAAATTGCTAATCAAAGGTTAGTTAAAGGGGACCTTCTAATTCTAAAAAACATCTGATTGGACAAAATTGCAGGATCAATATTTTTGCGAATATTTTGTGAAAACTGATTGCAAACTTTTAGGAGTACATCAGCAAATAGACCCCCAAACTAAAATAACTGCATAAAATATTTATTCATTTCATGGGGTCTTTAAATCGAATAAACGATTAATACATCAAGTATGTCAGCTGCTATTGGTTAGATCCATTGAGGACTCACAAAGTCTGGTGCAACTTGTCTGGCATTAAAATTGGCTTTCTTCCCTTTTGTTTTATTTGACTTCAAAAAGTGAGAGAAGATTTGTAGATGCAAAACAGCTCTGTGATTGTTTCAGACGCCATCTTAAAATAATGTATTGGAGAAGCAACAATCACCATTATCAAAAGAGACATCTCAATAGCCCAGTTTTCATTGTAATTGACTGCTATTCTCTAAAAGATCATGCAGGAGATGCCACACGAATGAAAGCTCAAGCAAATCAAATGACAGTCGGATATTACCAAATCTGAGAAGAAGTTCTCAATCAGGACCTAGATATTATCTCAAGCGAGCCAGACCTACAACCAGGGCCTCATTAAGACTGCACTGGGCCCCGGGGCTATGACTTACTGCAGGGCCCCATCACAATAATGATATATATATATATATATATATATATATATATATATATATATGGGATAAAAATCCTTTTTAAAGCTTATATATATATATATATATATATATATATATATATATATATATATATATATATATATATATATATATATATAAAGCTTTAAATAGGATTTTTATCCCATATCAAAATTCTTGATGCACTGAAATTTCATAATTTTTGTTACCAGTTTCAATATCACAAAAGATAATACTAGCCTAAGTAAAAATAAGCTTACTGAAGACAAGAAAACAGTTACAAATTAGGCTACAACAGAACAAAGACCACAAGAAATCAACCTACTTGAAATATTTAAAGCACTGAATAATATTATGATGTATATATATATAAAAAAAGTACAAATAGACCGAATGGTGTCCACTGTATTCAATATACATTCATTCTTATTTATTTTACAAAAGTGATTCAGTCAAGGACAGTAAGTGATTTTCTTTCTGATGTTTGATTTACATTATTGACACAAATGGCAACAGCAGCTATATTAGGCTGCTTTAGAGGAATAGTTCACCCAAAAAAGAAAATTCTGTTGTTGTTCTAAACTGTATGAGATTTCTTCTCCTGTTGAATGCAAAATAATATATTTGGAACAATACTGGTAATCAGACAGTTGCTGGGCCCCCATGACTTCCATAGTATGAAAAAAATACACTATAATTGGAGTCAATGGGGACCAGAAACTGGTTGCGATCATTTTTCAAAGTATCTTCTTTTATGTTGAGGAGAAGAAAGAAATTCATAGAGGTTTAGAACAATTTGAGTTTAAGTATATGATGACAGTATCTTCATTTTTGGGTGAACTATCCTTTTAAGATCTCATCATATCCAGGATTTCATATCTAACATACACATGCTTTATCTTTAAATAGGCCTATTAACGTTCATTTAAGACACAAATAACTGTGTATAAATAACCCTGTAAATTACGAGAATTTACGTGCCGCGCGAAATCGGGCTGAAACTGTCTTAATGCACGCATTTACTGCCCCACTGCTTAATGTTCATTAACAGTTAAAACCTGCTTAAAACGTGTTTAAATGATGAGCTTAGCCTACATCTTGACGCGGAAAACGATTTATATATTTCTACTGGATTATCTCCCAAGTCCCAACCCTTAAATGAATAGCCTAGAGTTTGTTCAAACACAAAACCAATATACTGTACATCCAGTTAATTATCAAACTAACCTAAAATCTGTTTTTTTTCCTGCTCTGCTCAGAATAAAAAGTGGACAGCTGTGCGCAGTCCACTCGCTGTTCCAACAACTTCCACTCCATCATTAGCTTTAGTAAAATAACCCGATAGCTGAGGATTTTACTGACTAACTTGTGTTTTTTTTCTTCTGTTCTTCGTATTTGGAGTTTTTCATTTTTTGAGCCCCTCTCTCTCTGAATTGCTGACATTCTTACTTATCGAATATCGTTCCTTGCGCGACCATTTCCATATTATTCCAGAACGAGGTGAATGGAGACATACTGGGCAGCGATCACCTGATAGATACGTGCACATATCGTTCAAAAGTCAAATATAGAATAAATGCATTTGATTGGTAAACCAAATTCAGACTTTATGCTTCAATCTCAAATGGTAATGCATGGAATTTACGGAAAAGCTCAACTAAATAACAGCGCTAATAAGTGGGGGGCGTGGTGGCTTTGGCGATCAGCGCGCCAGTCAATCTACCCCACAGCCAATCACGGGCCCCCTCCTTGCTCGGGCCCCGGCGCTTCAGCCCCGCCTAGCCCAATGGTTAAAACGGCCCTGCCTACAACCCATTTTACGTCACAACCCACCAGTTGAAAACTACCAACTTTAAATTATTTGCTGATTTTGTACAAGTATATAATGATGCTGTATCACAAAGCTTTCAAGACAAAAAACAAAAAAATGTAGGATCAACCCTGACAATTCATCATCACCCATGTCCCTTAAAGGGATAGTTCCTCCAAAAACGCAAATGACAACATTTGCATTTTTGGTGAACCATCTCTTTAATAAACTGGGAGATGATGTGAATAAATCCTGCAGCCTCCAATACTGCAGTTACTTCGCTCCTTTCCCTGCAGCTCCTTTTTATCAGCTCATTTCGTCTAAATGTTCTTCAAACAAATAAACGCCCCCATTGAAGTGAGGCAGACTTGCTGCAGTGCGTGTCTGATAAATGTAGGCTGTGAGCGTGGACCCAGTGTGTCATTGTGCAGTGGGAGATGACAGTGACGGCACATTTTTTTAAATATAAATAGCTCCCTAAATACGGAGGGCTCTTAAGGTGGATCCTTTAAATGCCAGTGCCATTTAAGAAGGAGAAACAGAGCTCTGAGGAGTGTCTGTGTCATGATGTCATGTCCCCTTATGCTTGTTTGCAATAGAGTTACTCTCTGTGTCCCAGATATAGTAGTAGTTAAAAACTGCAACAGTAGGATGTGCTAAAATTAGGGCTGTCGATTGATTCAAAGCTTTAACTGAATGAATTACATGTTAAGCTTATTGATTAATCAGCATATATTAATATATTTGCTAAGAAAAGGCCACCTATGAGGACATTATTGTGGAAGAATTCATTATATTGTTTATATTTATATATTATTTCCATACAGGCCAGATACAAATTAACACATTTTTTATAATTTACTAATTTACTGTGTTAAATTGACAGCTCTAGCTTAAATATGTATGACTGTGTCTATTTCTTCACCCAGCTTGTGGTGCTTTAGCCCCTCTGTCTGAATTAATCTATTCACGGATTCAGTAATTTTCCACAGCTTGTCTGAGAGGAAAAAAGCACAAGTCCCAAACTCACGGACGCAGATGGGCAGCTGTCCGGACCAGTTGTGGTCTTGTTGGCAGATGCGCACAGAGGAGCCGATGAGGCGGAAGCCAGAGACGCACTGGTACACTACCGTGTCTCTGTAGCCGAAGTTCTCCCCGATCACCTGACCGTTGACGATCTGCTCGGGTAAACCGCAGTGGCCGGCTGAAAGGAGAGGAAAGAGAAGAGAGAGTGATTAAAGTGAGAGGTCTGAGCAGCAGCTACATTACACTGTAAAATATTAACATCCAATGCTTTTAGAGAGACAAACTGCTTCATGTAATTAAGTGTTTAGTGGAGTGCGTGTAAATTCAAAAAAGTGAGACCTTCAGTGGAGCAGGAGAAAGAAACATGATTGAGGTCAAATGCACTTCAAGCTCTTAGACACTACAGTATGTGTGTGTGCTGCTGTCTGGGGACAGTAAGGTTTATTTTAAAAGAAATTAATACTGTTATTCAGCAAGGATTGCTGATATTTTGAACCTTCTAATAAGAAAAAAATTGTATCATGGTTTCCACAAAACAATGATGATAATAGAATACAGAATCACATATACAGTGCTGCCTGAAATTTTGTGAACCCTTGCAGAATCTGTGAAAATGTGAGTAATTTTAACAAAATAAGAGAGATCATATAAAATGCATGTTATTTTTTATTTAGTACTGTCCTGAGTAAGATATTTTACATAAAAGATGTTAACATATAGTCCACAAGACAAAAAAAAAAAAGCTGAAATTATTAAAATAACCCCCTGCACAAGTTTGTGAACCCTTGGTTCTTAATACTGTGTGTGGCTGTGTGTGGATGATCTGTGGCTGTTTTTTTGTTTTGTGATGGTTGTTCATGAGTCCCTTGTTTGTTCTGAACAGTTAAACTGAGCACTACTCTTCAGAAAAATCCTCCATGTCCAGCATCTTTTGCATATTTGAACCCTTTCCAGCAGTGACTGTATGAATTTGAGATCCATCTTTTCACACTGAGGATGAGGACTCAAATACAACTATTAAAAAAGGTTCAAACATTCACTGATGCTCCAGAAGGAAACACGATACATTAAGAGCCGGGGGTGAAAACTTTTGAACAGTATGAAGATGTCCACATTTTTCTTATTTTGTAGAAATGTAATTATTTATTTTTTTCCATTTAGTACTGGCCTTCGGAAGCAACAGAAGATACTTGCATGTTTCCCAGAAGACAAATTAAGTACAATTTACCTTGATCATCAAATTGAAAAAGTTTTCACCCCCCGTCTCTTAATGTATCGTGTTTCCTTCTGGAGCATCAGTGAATGTTTGAACCTTTTTTTAATAGTTGTGTTTGCATCCCTCAATTGTCCTCAGTGTGAAAAGGTGGATCTCAAAATCATACAGTCACTGCTGGAAAGGGTTCAAATATGCAAAAGATGCTGGAAAACTGAAGATTCTGCAGGACCTGGAGGATTTTTCTGAAGAACAGTGCTCAGTTTAACTGTTCAGAACAAACAAGAGACTCATGAACAGCCATCACAAAACAAAAAAACAGTCGTAGATCATCCAGGTAACCACACACAGTATTAAGAACCAAGGGTTCCCAAACTTTTGCAGGGGGTTATTTTAGTAATTTCAGCTATTTTTTGTCTTGTGGACTATATGTAAACATCTTTTATGTAAAATATCTTACTCAGGACAGTACTAAATAAAAATAACATGCATTTTGTATGATCGCTCTTATTTTGTTAAAATTACTCACATTTTCACAGATTCTGCAAGGGGTTCACAAACTTTCAAGCAGCATTGTGTGTATATATATATATACACACACACATACTGTGTATACATTTACACTTCCATTTATATTATTTCATACTGAAGACAAAATGTGGTACAGTAATAATAATTACAAAACTTACGCACAAACTTCTGAATGGTTACTACTAGAAACTAGGATGATGACGGCTCTGTGACACTTAACAAGGTTTAAAAATCAAGTTGGACTGCTGCCAGGCAAACATGCCTGAAACAGCAGATGTGAACAGCAGCAGTGAATGTACACCACATTACCCAAGCAGCGCGTCTCTGTTCCACTCCACAGACCAGAAGATAGACACTCTCTCACAGTAGATCCCACCAGCATATATCCATTGTCACATGTAAATATAGCTGTGGCCCCAAAGGAGGTCTGAGTTCCAATTTTCTTGCCATTGGGAGGCGTGGCCAGATCCCCACATGAGATGACTGCGGAGGGAAGAAAGAGGGTAAGACAAACAAGGACAATCTGGAAAGCTTAAACATTTGACTAACAGAGCCAAACAGCTGTTGGATTGGAGTCGAATTACACACTTACTTTGGCAGTGGGGCCTTTCATTCTTCCAGCTCCACACACCATTGGCCATGCACTGAATGTGGGCGGGGCCTAAGCGGTAATAGCCAGGATCGCAGGTGAAGATGATTTTGGTCCTGTACTCATAATGCGAACCGTTAACGATCCGCCATCTTCCGTGTTCCAGGGAAAAAGATCCGATACTTGGGCAAACCACAACTGTGCAGCAAATACACCAAAATCAATATTCAGAATCCAATGGCCACTCATTAGTACTGTGTCAATATTTTTTAATGGTCCTGTTTCAAATTTTATTGAGCTGCCATGCTATTTTCATAGGTAGCTGCCTTCTAAGGCAGCTTGATAACTAAACTGATTTGACGGATTTCTAACGGTAGCAACTCCATGCGTCAAACAGCATTATTCAGAGTTTCATATTCACAGTTTTCACAGTTCATTTGAATGCAACGCGCTTTAGATTTTTTCTAAATAGAAGGCAAATAGAAGTCTTAGAAGGCAAAGCCTTTAGAAACAGGCTTTGTGTTGAGGATGATGCCTTAAAATGTGGCCTAAGTAGGCAGAGCTCAGATGTTGAAGTTGAAACAGAGGCATCATTTTGGCAGATATAATTGGCTCATAAATAAATGACGATTAAAGCTGAAGCAAAGAGATCTCTCAAAGTCCCTTTAAGGCAATTCGATTCACTCAGCGGTCATTTTGTTATGCCCCAGGCAGCTATCTTCTATTTAGCCAATAGGAATACAAACACAGCTCCTGCCTACTTGAATGGAAAAACACTGAAATTTTCAATACTGTTTGTCTAAATTATGTTTTAATAATGCTTTCCAAATCAGCAATAAAATCTGACAACAAAAGTATCATAAAATTTGCTTGCCCTTGCTCAAAAAATGCTAAAAAATTGTTTGATTTTCCAGGCTGGACCAATTAATGCACAACCTAGAGTAAACATACTCTATAAAAAGGCTATTATTTCTGTGTACGAGTCTCTGTGATTCCTCTTATACTGTCTCTTGATCTCTTTATCTGCTGTAAAATTCATGCTGAAGGGCTTCTGCATGTCTATGAGCGGGCCTGTACCTGAGCAGCGAGGGACTTTGTTGTGGTTGCTCCAGGTGCTGTCAGGCTGGCACACAGCACTGGTCAACTCTTTGGAGGACAGCCGGTAGCCATCGTTGCAGAAGTAGGTCACACGTGTACCCACTGAGTAGTCCATGGCAAGCACTCCTCCATTCACAGGAGCCTTGGGCACCCCACAGGAGATAGCTTATGGGTGTGAAAATGAGATAGACATATGGAACGTTAAGTAATAAGTCGAAAATATAATTATGACATGATAATTAAAAAACCTCTCATCATTGCTTATTACCCCATTAGAATATTTCACCATCAGAGCATTGAAAATTAGTTATTCGATTGGCTGGTTTTACAAGATGCAATTGGACCTGCTTTTCAGGTGCTTATGAAAACGTAGCGGCTTTATTGAAGATCAAAACTAGGTTTATGAGTAAAAAAGTCATTATAGATATACTAGCCAAAAGGATGTGGTCTATCCGAGCTCCATACATATATGTGCACATTTTAGGGATGCATGATATATTTATACCAAATCAGTTACCAGCTGAGAGAGAAGACATTTAACTTTCTAATCTTTATAAACACTAATTTAATAACACTGTGAAATTTAATTTTGTGGCAAATCGCAAATGAATATCCATTTTTCGTGCTGTACATTATAATGTTGTGATGCCTAGATTCAATAGTGCTTTATTTTTAATTTATTTAGCAAAATGTAATATCATCCATAACAAGAAAAGAATTGGTTATTGGTGTTGGCCTGAATTTTAACATCAGCACATCTATATTTCATAATTATAATAATAATAAGAAGAAGAATGGCACACGACCACCCCCAAACTAAAGTTGTCCACAAAGCTGAAAGCACAGAATACTTTATAATGTCAATGTACGGTTTTACATTAAGGAGTCTAGTCAATCCATTAATTGTAGTGTAACGTCACTTGAGTTTAGACTGAACACTTTCTTTGAGAGATCAATACTGTATTAAAAGTATTAACTGAAAAGTAAGAGAAGGACAAAACAAAAATGACTCTATGATTTCAGACAAGCAAAGTCAAGGTTTGCCTGTATGTAATGGTTAATCTTTTTCATAAACAATGAAATAGCACTCAAAGAGTTGAACTATTCCACTATAACTATGCTTGTCATCAGTGTGGCAAACCAGTCAATGGAACATCCCATCTCGCTTCTTGTTCTCCTTCTCCCTTACGCAAGCAGCACTGGAACATATTATTTATCAACGCACAATACTTTCAGATGACGCTAAGTATGAATCATTGCTGTACAAAAGCCTTCTAGATTTATTGCGCGGCAAAACTACTGGTACATTTGAGAAACAAAGCTACAGCCCTAACCATCCGACTGTCAGTGCTCAGCCATTAGAAGCCAGACAATAACCTCCCAGTAATCAAAGAGCACATATCAAGTATAAAGCCCTTCCTCACCAAGAGTGGCCTTTGACAGTGACGCGAGATTAACTCTTGCTGCTTTGCTTTAGGATAGCAAAAAAAACCAAAAAGTGCCCAGAATGCTTTTTGAAGTTTACAGAGTCATTTAAGTGGCACTTGACGTTAGTGGCACCAGAGCCTGTGGCCCTTAGAGGGAGTAGGGGCCCACTCTGTCACATTAGTGCAGGAGTATAGGGCCTGCATGAATGCGCCGCCTCAGAAACTATGTAGTCAGGCTCATCTACTCTACTGTGAAGTTGCATCTGGGAGGATAGATGGAGCAGGATAAATGACACAGATGGATAAAGAGAGCTCTGAAGATTAGTCATTAATGTGACAAATGAAACAGATCATTAATAAACAGTATCAGTGAGAAGAGCGGCAACAGTAATTACTGCGTCTCCATCACTGACTTTAAAAGCTTGTTAGAGATGCGTCAGGAAAATTACTGATCATATCTGCAAGCACTGAATTACTACCTGCTGACTTTAAAAAGGTCTGTTGTGTGTTTTAATCAACAAAATACAGGTGTGAAATGATTGCAAGTTCAATGCAAGTTTAATAATTGATAGTACTTGTGGCATGATGATTGCATTAAAAAATTAATTTTGATTCGTCTGTCTTTTTAAAAAAGACAAAAAACTATGTCACAGTGAGGCACTTCCAATGAAAGCGAATAGGGCCAATCTGTAAATGTAAAAATACTCACCGTTTCAATAGCAGAGTCACAAAACGTAAACAATATTAGTGTTCACATTATTTTAGTTAGATAAAAGCCTTTTCTGTGCAAAGTTTTATTCAATTTTAAAACTTTTTTGCCATGACATTGTAAAAGCCTAAAACTCTAAAATTACTGCAAAAATTACAGGAATTTTACATCTTTTTTTAAAATAAAATTATTAGCTTTACATATAAGTTTTAAAATTCTGCAGAAATTGGTCCCTTCACTTTTATCGTAAATGCAACATGTATCCTTGATTTTTTTTTAAAGCAAAATTACTTGTTTAATCAATGTTATACTTTGAAATATTTTAATAAATTTTGAAATATTAGAAAATATTGAACCCAGAACCAGAGTACTTCCCCATATACCAGCTGAATATGAAGGGAAAAAATAAACTGGACTAGTAAACATCCTCATTTGCTTGGTGTTACCTTGGCAAGCAGGAACCGGGGCGTCCCATGCATAGCAGCCAAAGGGGGTCTTCTTGCAAACGGCGGTGCTCTTCCCAATAAGCCGGTATCCACGGTCACAGGCCCAGCGTACCAGGCTGTTTAGGTGTCCTCCGGTCTGGCTGCTTATGGATCCATGGATGGGAGAGTCTGGGGTGCTGCAGTACAGAGCTATTCAGACAGACAGAAACCAGACCCCATCAGTTCCTTAATCACCACCCAGAGCCCTGACACAGGGCTCATTCACTCATTCAGGCATATAGAAGTTCTACTTACAAAAGCTTCAAGGGGTTGAATACTTTCTGAAGGCACTTAGAAAAGCCGTTCTGCTTTAATAACATACTGCAAAACTCCTATGTGCCTCATTCAACATGCCTTAGCCTGGTGTTTTGGAGACATTTGGAGACACAGGCTGCAGATGAATATTTTATCATTTGTGAAAAGGTCACATCATCTGGTTTATAACTCTTTTCGTCCACTGAAATTTAGCAATGGAATTTATATTACAGAAGATAATTCTGGAAAGAAAGAATTCTGTTTTAACTCCTGCTAAATTCTTCTTCTTCTTTTAACTTTTAAAACAGCTACACAAATTATTTGAGCACTTAAGCCACAGTTAAAACCCTGTAAGGCCCACTGTTGTAATATTACAACATCAGTTTAAGACTGACTAAAATAAAGCTGCTCATGTTTTTTGTTTCTCTAAGACTGCATTTACACAACTAATGGGTCCTATTCTTCAGCCTTGCAATGCTATTGGATGCTAGATTTTAAAATTAGGCCTATTCACCTGGCCATAAACTCACACAACCTGTGAACTTCCCTTGAAGCACATCATCTTGTTTTACTGTACTGGATAAATCTACATTCAAGTAAGTAAAATGCCTAAAATATTTTTTTTTCTGTGATTATTAATATGTGTAGATCATGTAGATATTAAAGTATTGTTGAATGCATTGATCATTTTAGATTTTGACCTTGTTATGTCAGTGTTGTAATTTTGCAACTTTGGGTTAAAGGGGTAGCAAAATTTGCCTGTGCACCATGCACATTACATGGATGAACTGTACTTTTCACCTTTTCCACGTGAAAAAATACTAATAGAAACATACTGTTTTTGATCATTCACAAGTTTTAAATGTCTTTTTTGTTACCATTTTGAGATTCAATCAAGATTTTATGATTATTATTTGATAAGTTCAAGTTGAATAAATTATTTCTTCAATAATTTGAAAGTATTTGTGTAGCAATATTTTAAACTATCTGTATCTTATCATTTATAAAATGTACTTAACTAGTCCTTTGCTTGTTTGTCCAAATATCTGCTTGCTGCATGAGGGACAGGTGATAATGTTCTGGAGTGTGGGGGTATAAGTGCTTTAAATTGGTGAATTCTTTAAAATGTGTAAGTATGTTTGGGATCAATTTGCACTAATATTTTTAGCCTGGAAAATAATCATGTATGATATATCACTGATGCAGTCCACAATGCAAACAGTGACTTTGAGATGGACTGTGATGCAAGAGAAGAAAGTTTTAAAGTCAAGTCATGAAGAATATTTTAAAGCTTTCATTCAGTTCATCAGGTTTTGTAAATATAATCAGAACATTTGTTTTAATAATAAATGTTTTTTTCCATAAAAAATGACTTATTTTATCGTTACTGTGTGATTATTAGTGTGTATACATATATAGACTATTGAAATGGGGTTACAGAAGCATTTCACATAGCAAATGAACCTTTAGATGTTTTCTACATTTGTTCAGACAGTGAGTAAAATCACTGAAATTCTGCCACCCAAAGAGCCCAATGTTGCAATATTACATTTCCCTAAAAAAAAAGTGTCAAAAAAAAAAAAAAAAAAAAAAGGTCAAAAATGTAAAAACACATTTCTGTATTAGAGGCCTCCTACAACAACATTTAAAAGGTGAATTTTTTTTCCCCACAGGTTTTCTATATTTGGGTCTTCTAGGGTTAAAAAATGCATGAATTTTAATTGCATCTGCCAAAATTATGACCTTTTCTCAAAACTGACTTAAAATGTTTCAGTCACTTATGCAATTTAACCAGCTGGTCCCCAGGTGTAGTTCATTATATTAACATCTTTTGTCCTAATGATAAAAGACTGTATCTATATTTCATATGAAAGGTCCTTTTGCTATCTTATATAAATATTGTCTAATGTAATGAAATCCAGAGTGTGGCATAAATGTATAAATGCTTTTTGGAGTTTCTGTATAAAAATGTAAAATAGTATGCCCATACTCAGTACTTATGCTGTAAACAAATGCATTTGTTGAGTAATTTTGAATATACTTTCAAATCTGAAAAATGAGGACCTTTCAAAAAACCTGTTATTTAAAAAACAAAACACCACCACGCATAATTTAATGGTTTAATAATGATTTAATAATTTTTCATTTCTGAAAAATCCTTTGCGTATTACGTCTATTGTTTTAAGCTCAGTCACACATAAGCATGCCTTGCATAAACAGTGCATTCAGAATGTATAAAAGTACTTCTTCTGCTATTATGTGGCAAGTGGACCAAAATGGACCAAAATTAATAAATTTATCTGGCAGAATGATAAAAATCATTGTTGCAATAAAAATAATTGCTATAAAGAAAAGATTGATGGACTCAAATTGATTAACCCTACTTTAGTTAGAGATCTGCATTTTGGGCTAAGGCCATTTAGCAGGACAAATGAACTAAAGAATATTGCAAATACTACAAGATAAGTTCTTTAATGGAAAGTTAGAATTCTGGAATGGCCTTACTGGAGTGTGGATTACTCTGTGAATACTACAAATTGATACATGTATTGAATGGTTAGAGCAGAGATAAAAATATTGTGTTTTAAAATATGTTTTACAATCTGATGGTGCAAGAGATCAGAATGTGAGAAGATTCAAGGGGGTGAATACTTTCTGAAGGCACTGTAGTCACACACTCATCTTGAAACCAAACATAAGCACATCAATAACCATGTCAATCAAACACAGCGAGAGACCTTGACAGCAACAGAGAGCTCCACAGACAGAAAGAAGCTTTCATAACGTTAGACTTGGTTCTACCCAAGTTTCACAGCAGACTGAGAGTGAATTTAAACTGATTCTCAGCCTTTGAACTGAAACAAAGTATTAACATGTTGATGTGGAAATTTTCATATCCTAACGATGGAAATGAACAAGCCATTCATCATTGATTTCACAAGCCGAAAACAACTGACAGGAGGCTAAAGCCTGAGAAGCACTTCCAATGTGGGATGTCAGTTTGCATTTCATCTCAGTTCAAAGATGCTCTGAAACGCACGGCCTAACATGACTTCCTTCTGCACCTGCACCAATCACAGAAGTGTGAAGAGGATGTAGGTACGAGGCCTATTTATATCTCAAACTGGCAGGATAGAGGAAGTGTAAGCATCTGACCTCCATTCTCACGGGCACCTCATTCGGTTAAATTCACTCCAGGCTTGAGTTGAACGGAAGTTCAGCCAGGATGTGCGGCCCTAACAACAGTTAAATCTGAGTTCAGGACGTCCAACTGTGATGGAAAACAAAAGTGAGGTGAGCTGTGCTGGCACCCTCCAGTAGAAACGGCCTTCCTGAAAGGAATCAAGTCTTTTTGATGGAATGTCAGTGAAGAAATATTGCTAAGTGAAAATATGTTGCTCACTGCAAAGAGCAAGAGCAAGTGAAGGAAAGCTACTGACTCGTGAGGTAGGGTGGATTTCATAACACTACAAAGCACTTAGAAACGAAAATCTACACATGCAGTGTTGATATGAGAATAAATTTCAGCATCTGCCACTGCAGTAAAGTGATATGCACATTACCACTCAATGAAGCACACAATAAAGTCTTTATTTGCAATATGGCCATGTGAATTAATAGAGTTATAGGAACAGTCCCCTGGAGCAACCCGAGGTTAAGTGCCTCGCTCAAGGGCACAATGGTCATAGCTCAAGGATTGCCCTGGGATCGCCCCTTGTTTGGGTTTGAACCTTTTGGTTACCAGCCCAGATTATAGAATGAATAATGATGTTATATAGTGAAGGTCTCAGTATATTTTTTTTCTTTAAAATTGCACATATACCTATACATCAAGAAAACAACATTAATATGGATTTTTCATCTGCAACATTTTACATTACATTTCGGGGTCTAAAATTATGAGACCATATTTAAAATCTAGGATTCAAAATCTGATTTAAATCTGGGATAAAACTGTAAGATTTTTTAAAATGCTATAATACAATAATACAAATTAACATTGATTTTTCATCATCAAAATTTTAATTGCAATTTATCTACAGTGGTTTCTCAAAGTATGAAAAAAGGAATAAATACTATTATATAATGAAAAATAAAATAATAAAATAATAAATATTTAAAATTCAGCACTATTTATAGGTTACTATTCAAATAAGTACATTAATTATGAATCTCGTCATGGTCAGATGTTCTTGTATTCTTTGAAGCACAGGATGCTCTTTGGTTCAAATCTAAAATCCTGCTGAATTACGTGATCATCAGGTTTAACAAACTTTGTTATTACACAGACTTAAGTGTCGGTCGTGGCCATGAGAATGGTGCATTTCCCATGTCTGTCTTTTCGTGGAAAAACCACTGAGACACTAGGGAAACTATCCACTTTAGGTGACCACAGAAAGCTCTCATACTGTAGATTTGTCTGTCCCTATTCAGTCCACCCTAATACATTTGCGCACACACACTAAAGCTTGAGGAATTGAAAGGTAAGGTGTGGTAAAAAATAAAGAGTGCATTATGTGTATTTGGAGTCCCCAGGTCTTTGGTTGACATCCACAACGGCAAGTGTAGCATTCACTTAACCACGGAGCACTACTGGGCCAGTGGGTCTGAGCCCTTGTTCTTTCAGTATGATTTTTTCCGAGAAACTGTAAAGTGCATGACCTAAACGAAAAGGACATTTGTCAAACATATATGGGCTGAAATAAGGTAGTGTGTAAGCCCTCGCTTGGGCAAAGAAGACAAAATAAACCCCAAAAATACCTAACAGGCAAAGTCACTTCTACACAGAAATGTTATCAGCATGTATGTACCATCTATGTTCACACAAATATACACAAACATATACATGCGCATGCATTCACATGATTCTGACAGACATTGGTAGTTGACATAACATGCAATTTTTCCCCATCAGTACACAGATTTTAGGTTTATAATAATAAAATGTATATAGAAGAAATGCAGGGTCAAGCAATAATTTTTTTTTTTTTAATTTTTGATTTTACTGATTTCATGATTAATTGTGATCTATTTCTTTTTCCACAACATTATAATGCCCAGTATGAAACATGGATATTCATTTTGAGTCTTGCTAAAGATTAACATTAACAGTGTTAATAAATTATTAGTGTTTTGAAAGTTTGTCTTAGACAAGGTAATCTAAATGCAAAAATAGGGGATATTATGAATTATTTTTAATTAAGCGTAAAATAAATCACAATGCAGGTCATCCACCCCAAATTATTTCATGTCAACTACCCAAACACACTTCCTCTGCTCCAAATATACATGCTCATTCAAATTCAAGACCAGAGACGGAAAACGTGCAAGCAATAAAGAGATTTAAATGGATACATACTTTGATACTCACCGACATAGCGGATGTGGAACCCCCTCTTATTGGTGCCGTGGTCAGCTGACCAGCGCAGAAGAAGCTGGTGGCCAGTGGTGGTGATGTTGAAGGGTGTGGGGAGGTCACCACTCAATGTGGCCAGTGTCTGACTATGAATTGTGGGTCCTTCAAAAGAAATAGAAGAGAAAACAATTGGCAGGAGGACTGTTATACCAAATTACATCTGTCAAAAAAGATTAACTCATAAAAGAACCTAATGCAAATAGTGGAACACAATTTGACTTAGGCTTTTGAAATTACTTTTTGAAAAATATCTCGAAAAATGGGCAACGCAGGCAAAGTGTAGATAATAACAGCCTTGGCCACAAATGATGACTACCCTGTAAAAGGCATATCCACTATGATTAGACTAATATCAATTCAAGATTCACTTTTCATATTCTGTATTTCTAAAAAAAAAAATTGACAGTGAAATGAAAAGCAATTTTATCACTTTGTGGATCATGTGAACTCATATGTTGCAAAAATCTCTATAAAATATACACTTTTACAATAACAGCCTAGTTTAAGTGGAAAAAAAAGTCTACCATCAAAGACTTCCAGAATGTCATATTCCTTCTCAGTCTGGAAAAACTCAAAATACAGGGTGATATTGTAGCCCTTCTCCACGTTGATGCTCCATGAACACATCTGTAGGTTGGGGTAACTGTCTGGATACCCAGGGCTCAAAATCACCCCAGATGAGTCAAATCGGACATCATGAGCAGGACACTGGACTGTGGGAGAAAAAAAAAAAAAAAAACACATTTTATTGAGTATTCATTTTGTACAAAGCAGATATTACAGGGTTTATGTATCAATAAGATGCCGTATTTTATGTTTTACTACTCTACTAAAGTCTTCATGTTTCTGTTCAGTTCAGCTAAACTAATTTAAACTGAACTCAGCGCAAAGAAATTAAACTAGATTATACAAAACAACACTCGACTTAAGCCTAAACTTGACTAGGCTATACTAAACTGACTTAACCAAACTTGACTAAACTAAACTAAATTGAATAAACCAAAAACAGATAAAAGAATCAAGATAAAGACAAGGCTACACTCAACTCAACAAACCTAGGGCCAGTTTTACTAAGCAGGGCACATTAGCATGAGAGCGCAATTCCAAAACAGCGCTGATGGGTGTGGAAATTTCTGCGGGTGATTTACTAACAACCGCGCAAATTAAAGAACACAGACATTTACATATCGACCAACGCAATATACCAGGTGCAGCAAAAATTAGCATAGTCGCAAATAAAGAATAAAGAAATAAAGAAGCCACAATACATTGAAAAGAACCGGAGGCCAAAAAATGAAGGGCTGTAATAAGTTTTGATAGACCTAGTATTGCTGACTCCTAGTTGGGGGCTCCAAGTTGTTTTTTATTTCCTGAAGCAAATTAAATATAACATGGTCTGGCAAACTATATGTTCGGATAATGTTTTCTTCTGGCATTCCAAATAAATGAATACGTGTGGAAAAAATCCTCTCCCTTCTACCACGCTCTCTGTTCTTTTTGGTGCCTCCTCCTAGCAACAATAATTGCAGCCATTTCAAGCGCACAATAGTTTAAGACATGCTTTTTTGGGCGTTAAATAATGGCGCAAATACCAGTAATTTGACAAGTGCAAATGTTAGTAAATATCGTTGCGTGATTCATTTGAATACTCTTGTCCCATAAATTTAACGCCTGAAAGGGAAACTCCTACAAATGCATATTCAATAAGGTCATTCAATAACTGTGCCCATGCCTTTTCGGTGCTAATTCTTCACTGTGTGTCTTTAGTAAAACCCGACAGTACTATTTGACTAAAGACGGTTTGCGCTAGAGCAAGCTGTTAGTAAAACTGGCCCCTAAACTCCACTAAATTAGACTACCTTAGCCATACCAAACTCAGCTAAACTAAATAAAACTGGACAACACAAGAAAAGACCACATTTGACTCAACAAACCTAGACCTGACAAAACTAAACTAACTGAAACCAGCTCAGTAAATCTAGATAAGACAAGACTCAATTCAACAAACATAAACTTGACTAAATTAGACTAAATTAACCTAACCAAACTAAATAAACCTAGAATAAACCAGACAACACAAGACTAAAACTAACTCAACAATCCTAGACAAGACTAACTAAAATCAGCTCAGAGAAACTAAAGACGACTTTACTTGACTCAGTAAAATTAAAGTTGGCTTGACCAAGTTAACCAAACCAAATTCAATTAAACTAAACTCCAAGACTAAATTTGTAGAACAATAAACCAACTGATAAACTTTAGTTTAATTGTTAATGAAATCAGGCCTGGTATCTATTGATCGTAATAATTCCTTAGTTCTAAAGCAGCAAATAATTTTCCTGGTACTATATTTCCTCAGAAACTGTAGATGGTGGCCATCATCTGTCATCTTGGGAAAAAAAAGAAGCCACAATTTTTCATCAAGTCAGCCTGAAATGTTACATACTCTGCAAAACACTTCATGAGCTCTCCTGCTCCATGGCTCACTTTGTTTATCCCGCTCTGAAACTGCTTTAATGTGCATGACAAATGATTGAACTACCGTTTCCAGGCACTTTCCTGAATCTAAGCATAGGACAAATTCTAACAAAGTGAGTGCTCTCTCGTGGGGATGCAGGGAGAAGGATGGAGCCATGAAAGATTAATGGCAACAGCTGTTTGAGCCACTAAACTCTGAGAGCCGCATCACTCATCAACAGCGAATGTGAGGGAAGGAGCAGTGACAGGGAATGACTGAGCTCTTCATGGGCTATCAGCAATACCGCCTCTGATCACATTTTACCCTCCATTACATGTATGATGCTCGTCTGAGTGATTTGAGCTTATAGTCTAGCCATCCCAATATCCTGCGATTTACTTGTGGATGGAGGTTGGACGTTTCCCTGGCAACGCGCTCTAACACGCTGAAACCTTTAACCCCCGTTCTGTGCTGGTTCCACTGTCTAAAAGAGGATGCATTTGGCACGTAATCCTGCTAAATGGAAGCTGGTGAGTCTGTCTCATATAAGGGGCTTTGTTCTTGAAGAGCATGCCCACCTTGGCAGGAAGGAGGGTGTCCGTCCATCTGTAGCCGTTCTCCCAGTCTGCACGTCAAAATCTCACTCCCCACCAGGGTGAATCCGGGGTGACAGCGATAGCGGATAATATCACCTGAGATGCAAAAAGAGATAGAGAGTCGTGATGATTAAGCGTCCGTTTAATTAGGTGGGACAGAGAACCTCCTTGGTTTTAATGGAGACAGATGAAAGAGATATGGGTGTGATGTATATATTTTAATGTTAAACTAGAAGAGGTTGATAATTGAGCTGTAAAACAGCAGTGTTTGCAGCCCTGTCTAATGAATCGCTTGTATTGGCTTTGCATGACAACCCCGCCACCATCATCTAAAAATAATCACACGTAAGCACCTGAAAACATCAAACATATGACGCACTGATGCGTTCCTATGCGGAGAGGCATTCCTATACACTGCCAGTGTCTAGGCAACAGGACAAAGTGAATCTCGTTTACAGTATTGGCCTAATTTCTGTAGCACTAGAAAAGCCAGGTTTGATCATTTGTGCCAACCTGCCTGTGGGTGAAACACTTGTGTTACAAACAGGTCTTGTTTTAGTAGTCACTTTGGCACTGAGGGCAGATGACAGTTGGCTGGAATGAGTTGAGACTCATGTAACCGGTGGAGTGGAAATGTATGACATTTTTTGTAAGGAACAAAAATCACAAAATGTACCAGTGCCTGATATGTTTTCAAAAACTCTTAATGGAGAATTTCCCCTAAAAATAAAAATTCTGTCATGATTCATGCACCCTCATGTTGTTCTAAAACCTGTTGGATTTTCTTCTTTGGAACGCAAAAGACAACATTCCAAAGAGCTGTTTTTGTCTGTACAAAGAAAGTCAATGGGGTCAAAAACAACACTGGACCCTATTCACTTTCTTTGTGTAGACATAAAAACACAGACTTTTTCAAATGGCTTCTTTTGTGTTCGACTGAAGAAAGAAAGTCACACGTGTTTGGAACAACATGAGGGTACGTAAATCATGACAGTTTTTATATTTGGGGGAACAATTCCCAACGAGAATGGTAACAGGTAGCTCCCTCTAGGTATTAGAGATAAGAAAACAGATAGAGTAATGTTAATAAAGTGCCACGGTATTTATACTCTTCAGGAGCCAATCTACAAATGGCTTACTTTATATAAAGCAGGATAGGAGAACATTGAAAAAAAAATACACACTCCTGGATCTCAAGCCAACCTGAACAGAATCAGAACCACTTTTATTAAAAATAGCAACAGCATGTGTTCATACCTATCTCCAACTCATTATCCTCCATCAGGATATCTGCGTTTGCCACTTCTGGTGGAGGCTGGCAGACTCGTAACTGGTAGGCTGCAAAAGAAGAGGATGAAAAATGTAGTTACAAAGAGTTTTTAAAGATACAAAACTCTTAAAAATGTAACAAAAAGTATATATATAAGCAAGAAATATTTTTATTTAGTACTTATACATTATTAACCAATGTATTCATCTGTACAGAATTTCCTAAATGTTCTCTTTGCCCCACCCCATGCCCATCTCAACATTGTGAAAGGGAATTCATGTGAGGTCGAAAGATTTCCCCAAGCAGATTTCGCAACTGGTTCAAGCTGGTCATGCAGATTTACAGTAACATATTGATCAACAGAAAGATGCTCGGTTTGAAAGAGACTTCTTTGAGAACTTCGCTTAATATATCGCTACTCTGAAATTTCACTGAAATTCTGCTAATGTGACCGTACCTCATATTTGTATGTGTGTGGTCAAACTTGATAGGTAGCATTATCACATGACAGGACACTAAGTCAATCACAGCGACATGAAAGCACTGCCTCCTCATCTACCTTTCTACCCCTCATATATTTACGTCATTTTTTTTAAGAAGGCAAAGTAGATGTTACACCCTTTTGAATAGACAAATATTCATATAAATAATATTAAATGTCATATTTCGTGACACTTCTCATTTTATTTTGGTACAGCCCATTATTTTCTCATTGAAATCTTTTGCCACCTCTGAAAATAACCGCCCCAGCACAGAGTGACGTTCGGCACAGTTGCGTTGGCATCTAGTCAGTACTAATGACAGAGGAACCTGCCGTGACAAATAACGATGTGATTAAGTAGGGTGACACTGAGGCGCATGGAAGGGTGACTATCACTGCGCCACGGGCTGCTCTGTGACGTTAGCACAGAGTCTTATCAATCGCTTACATCTGACAGCGGATACACGCGCTAGCAAGCGAGCGTGTCACAGTCGCTGAAAACGCCAAGAACAAAACAACCCGCATAATGAGCGAATCACTTAAGAAGAGAAGGAATTAACTGATCATTTATCCGGCTACGGATTGCATGAGTAATGCATTCGTTGTGTGAGTATAACAGCGCTGCGGCCCTTTCCTGCTCAATGTACAGATAGCCACGAATGTTGATGATAATTCCCGAGTAGCTTTGCACAGCGTAATTGGCGAGTTAATTATTCTGGTGTTAATGAAAACTGAGAACGCAACAGGATCTCAAAACAGTCGAGCTGATACGAAGTTTGACATGAAGCTGTAACTGTAGAGACTTCACACTGATTAAGATGGATATCAGAAACCTTTGAGCTCTTCGCTTTGAGGACATCATGAGCTGAGCCTTCCATCATGAGATGGAAGACTTTAGCTTTGTCTTCTCTTGCCAAGTTGAGGTTTCAGAAGGCTGAGCTGGAAACACACTAATTAACCACTGAAGCCCACTTAGCATGTGGCTCCTTCTCAGTTTGCTTCCTGACGGGTTCCCTGTTGTGTTTTGGGGTAAGTGGCCAAAATGGAACGGCAACAAAAGGGGCAGCCCGGAGAGATGAGGGTGGACGCTCTGATCAGCAGCCATGTGGCTGAAGACACTATACTTCCCTACAAGAGGCTTTTCAAGTGGGTGTGAAAAAGGAGGGAAAAAAAGCAACAATGTTGTGATTTAAAACCCCCCACACACTGAATTTATTCAATTACAAACCTTCTTTGTTGTTGTCTGGAGTTTTTCTTTGATGGATCATGGACCGGGGGAGGCGGAAATGGATAGTTTGTGAGTGTGCATACTTCTGAGAGCCATTAGAACGAGACTTCAGAATTAAGTCGTTAAAATGGGCTACTTGGCGCATCTCTAACTCAGAGATGCCTCTTTGATGTCCTTGGTGTCTGGACGGAATATTGAGTAAAGCCCCACTAATAAACCTGAGTGAATTTGGAGGGCATGATCTCTGCATTTGAGAGCCCATTCCGAGCTCATAATCATATTCCATAGATTCCTGTCTAAGCTGCTTTGGCTAGATTGGCTTTAAAACCCTAGAGGATGCGACATCAGAGAGCAGATTGGCAGACCCGACAGAGCCCTAATATGATTAGATAACATACTAAATACTAGATGAATATTTCAGTTTAATGGATGGTAATTTTTACTAATTCATATCAAAGCAGTTGGTGGAAATAAAGTTGTCTTTCAGGCTCAGTGTCCCATTTACTCAGAATCAAATGGAATCAAAGCTAAACTCATTATGATGGAACGAGGTATTCCCAGGGCAAATCTGAGTAAATATAGAGGATCCTTTCTCTTTGTTATGTATGTGCATCACAGTCTAAAACATCTGCAAATGGAAAATTAGTCATCTGCAATTCAATCCACGAAAGACGGGTGAAGAAACTGAACTCATTGAGTGATAAAACAATATGGTCTGGAGCATAAAAACTCACAACAAGAGTTATCTACTTCAAATCTGACAACACACAACATTAAACATGCATGTTGTTAAAAGAATAATAAAAAAAAATTCTGTGATCATATACTCACCTTCTTGTTTTTCTTAACCTGAAAATGTATTTGGAGGAACAAAAAAGGTCCTTGCCATACAATGAAAGTGAATGGTGACCAGTGATTATCAACTTAAATTTCAGACTATCCTCACATAAAGCTGGTTTCAGGACAAGATGGAAGTGAGCAGCATGAACATTCTTCAAAACTTCTCCTTTTGTGTTCCAGAGCAAAAAGAAAGCTATACATTTTTGACATAGGGGTGAGTAAATTAAATAATTTTCATTTCTAGAACTATCAATTTAATAAAGGATTTAGAGAAACTGAATGGAAAATATACAAACCAGACTAATCAGAAAACATTACAGATAACCTTGTGGCTGTTGGCGTGACTCACAGTCTGAAATGGTCATTTTCTTTCAATGCATCTCAGAGTCATTAAGCCCAGAGTTGACAGTTGACATGGGCCAAGGATCAATATGAAAGCTTGTAACAAACTATAAATACTAGTCAGCAGCAGTGTTGGGTGTAACTAATTACTAAGTAATTAGTTACTGTAATTTAATTACTTTTCCCTTGAAAAAATAAAGTAAGGGATTACTCTTATATTTTCTGTAATTTAATTACAGTTACTTCTTATGTAATTGAACTTAATACTGTGTATAGAACATTTATATACAATACAATAGTGGATTTAACATCAAAATTTAAAGTCTAACCTTAAAATGCATGATTTTTATGTACCCTTCTCACTTTAAATACTTTGGTGAGTTAATAAGAATACTGGTAACACTTTAGTGTCCAATTCTCAACTAGTTGGTCATTAGCATGAATATTACTGGGATATTAGCTGTTTACTATTACTTATTCTGCAAGACTTTATTCTAAATCCTTAATCCTACCCAATTCTTAAACTTAACAACTACTTTGCTAAGTATTAATAAGCAGCAATTAGGAGTATATTTAGGCAAAAGTCATAGTTAATAGTTTGTTAATAGTGAGAATTGGACCCTAATCTAAAGTGTGACCAGAATAATGTATGTAGTTATGTCTGTTATTTATTTGAAAGAATTAAAAGAACATTTTTATGTGTATCCTTGTATCATTAACTTGTCGAGGTTGATATAGAATTTAGAACGTAATTAGTAATAAGTAATTAAATATATTTTTTGGAGGGAGTAATTTGTACAGTAATCTAATTACACTGTTGAAGATGTAATTAGTAACTAGTAATTAATTACTTTTTTAGAGTAACTTACCCAACATTGGTCAGCAGTATATTTTCCGTTCAGTTTCTCTAAATCCTTTATTAAACTGATAGTTCTAGAAATGAAAATAATTAAATTTAATCACCCTCATGTCAAAAATGTATAGCTTTCTTTTTGCTGTGGAACACAAAAGGAAAAGTTTTGAAGAATGTTCATGCTGCTCACTTCCATCTTGACCTGAAACCAGCTTTATGTGAGGATAGTCTGAAATTTAAGTTGATAATCACTGGTCACCATTCACTTTCATTGTCAATATGATCAGTGCATATGTAAGCCACTTTAAATGCCTGGTGGGGATTGATATGACACAGTAATGACAGATATTTATTGAATCAAACCGCACCAATTTTCACCAATTCCTGTTTGTAGATCACCTCAGGTTCTTAAAAAGCATCTTACACTATTTAGCACCAAAGTTAAAATTATACAAGCCTAAGGAATAATTTATACAGAAGTGCGCGTATGTTTAGGTGGTGTACATATACATGAGGCTACAAAGTCTGAATGTAGTATAACTTGCCCTCAATTAAAATTCCTTTGAACAGACAAAAGTGTACATCATTCAGTCTCCCATAGACGCAAATGGTATAGTTTAAACAGTCTGGTCAACTGTTTAATTACGATTTGTGTTGTTAAAAACCATTGCGGTCAGTGAGGTGCTGATTAGATAAACTGGTAAAACATGTCTATGAATGCAACCTGAAGTGTGTGTAGCATCTCACCATGGTAACTAAGCACAAAGAAACCACTTCCACTGAAGTCGCTGTGGAACTTGATGAGGATCTGATTGGACGTGCTGTAGACAGACTCCAGGGCTGTGTTACCACTGAATTGACCGATCTGGGGCGAACTCTGGTCAGGACCATCCCTGCAAAAAACAGAAATGGAGCGAGATTTACAATTTATACACAGCCACATCCAGAATTACTGATCTCAACTTATGTAATGGGCTTGGAAACAAAAGGTTTCTAAAAAAGTTGTTTCAGCACAAAAACCACCCACAATCTACAATAAATGGAGCCTGAGTGTTAAAATTAAGTCGTTGTCACTCTTTTCAGTGCAAACACACCTCTTTTCTAGGAAAATTAAGCTCATTATACATTCCACCTTGTTTACAAAATTGTTCACCTGGCGCAGTTAACGCTGCCCTATTATTGTGGGTGGTAAAGAGAATTTGTTAAAAGTTTTTTCTGTTCATCATGACAGTATGCAGTAATTCATTAAATGATGATGAACAAAAGCTGGAAAAAAGCTTTGTAAGTGGGCATAGAATCAAATGCACTTTCTGCATTTAAACTAGGGTCCTAAAACAACATATATAGCAAATTCTTTTTTTTTTTTTTTTTTTGTGGTCTGAAACACCCAGTAAAGAATTTGCAGTTACACACAGAGTAAATAAATTAAACATTTTAATACTCATCTCCACTGCACTTTATCACTTAAAATTGCTTTATGAACCTTAAGTCAATGAAACGTGACTTTAACCTAGTGGCCCAGCAAAAATAACGACTCCGCAATTACTCTGAGGGTAAATAAACTATGTGCTTCATAGTTTAAGACTGATCTCTGCTGCAGTACATCGCTGAACGCTGGTTTTATGAGCCATATTGTCTGAAATGGGACTTTAAGCGGAGACAACAATATTTCCCCTATTATTGACTGCAAGAAAAAGCGAGAAGCGCATCTCCAAAACAGGCAGTCATTTCTCTGTGTCTTGTAGTTTATTAAGCTATCTTCCTGCCATATCGGCTTCTGTCTTTACATTAGGCCAGCCCAGCAGAAATGCATAAAGTCTTTGTTTTGTACATGAACGATAGAGCTGGACTAATGAACCAGAAGACACTGTTTTATCTAGGTCACCTATGATGCATGAGATAGTCACTAGTAGCAGCACGCTGAGGAACCGATGGAGCACCCAGAGAGAGAGAGAAATACAGAAGCTTGTTTGCAAGTTTGTTCATGAATTTTAGTAGAGCACGTTGTCAAGCAGGTTTTGGGACAGATTGAAGCACTGCAACATGCAACATAAATGCAATCTCAACTGCAGATTGTACAGAGCAAAAAAGTAAGAAAAATGCAATAATAATGTAGCCTCTATCTGTGGTAAAATGCATTATTTAACACTACGATGAGTGTAGGGTATGCAGAAGCCATTAATAAATAAAAGTACCCTCTGGAATTTTTCTTAAACAAGAGGGACCTCTGATATGAAAAGTGAACAGCTGACATTAATTACTGGATTTATCCTGGGTTTCTTTCAATGCATTATTCTATCTCCCCCGCAACTGGGTGTCACAACGATGTGAAAGACAATTAGTCAAAAGTCTCTGCTCTTCCAAACAACCAACTGGCCTAAATTGACTCTTTAAGGACACAAACTCTGGCTAAAGCCTGCTGTTATCTGTGACTCCGCCTCTCAAAATCTATCAATAAGATATATGCCAACAGCTTCAAAAGTTGCATGCTGTGTTACAAAAATAGCTTCAATTCGGGAGCCTGGAAGTTGTACTTGCAACTTTTACCTCAAAGAACTTTAAGTATAAAATCTGTATTGTTGTTTAATTATTCCTTATATTAAGCCTGCCAAACCTCAAGAGATATTTCTTCTTGTTTGAAGACACACTCCCTTTGGAGTCTAAAACACCAAAGCAAATGGGCTTAATTTCCATGAGGAGACCAAAACCAGTAGCTACAGAAAGCAAATAAAATGAAGTATACCCAATTAGCAAAAAATCTTTCCTGAAAGGTTAAAGAGACAAAGCTCAGAAGGGAAATTATGTGAATCCATTAGAATCGTTAGAAGACAGAATCGCGATTCATATATGAATAGATTTTTACGTGCACCCCTAGTTTTCTCTTCCTCTTCTCTAAAGTAGTGCAGCATGGCCTTGCCCCCTTTGCTGCGTGTTCCCGGAGGCGGGGTTTATCTGGGACCGTGACGTATCGGACCCGGGAAGTAACTCGTTGTAGTCCCTTACCAGTCGTTTCTGTAGGCATTAAACTGCCAGAATTTTAAAAGACGATATCTCCGTTTGCATTGAACTTTCAATGTCGTAACTTTCACTTTAAAAGTGAAATCGCAAACAACCACCCCTTTAAATCTGCATCTAAACATAGATCTAAATATTTAGGTAATGTGCAGTTTGGTGGCACCTCTAGTATCATCCAAGACCAGACAAAGTCAAACAAAACAAGTGTGAGGTTTCCATTTCAGTAACAAGACACCACATTAGGGAACTCAGAAGCGAAACAGAATTTAATCCTGAAAATTGTCTCCTGATTTGAGGAACTGTGCAAAGGCAGTTTATATAACTACTTTTCAAATGGAGAGATACTGTGATGCCTAACCAAGCAAATGAGGTGGCAGCTAGTCCTAAAAGTGTTTTGGGGAGATTTAAAGGATGATTTCCTTCCACAGACACGAGCAAGTGTGCTTTGAGGCTTTTCAGAGGACCGCAGGCTGTTTTGCACACAAGAATGAGTGTCTTACGTTCAAGGACGTTTGGAGTGTGGTCACAAACGGCTCTCAGTTCTTGTGGCTCATTCATCTGCATAAGCAGTCCCATCTCTCTTACTTCTTCAGTGCTATTATTATTTATCACACACTGACGAATATTAACTGATTCCTAATAAGGACATCATGACATATTTAAAAGATTCCTATGAGAGTTTACCACACAGTGATGTAGTCATAGATGGGTTCAGTGCTGAGGACAGTGAAGTTGATGTAGATGCCGTTTCCAGGGGGCACCCGGACACTCCACACACAGTCCTGGAAGTTGGGGTATTCAGCTGGGTGACCCGGAGAGAAGATGGTGCCATTCATGGAGGTGATGTTTCCACCACACAGAGCTTTTGGGGAGAGAAAAAAGTCATGTTAACAACATACAGTACATTTTATGTATACATAAAACATCTGAATAAAACTTTCTGCCCTTTTGTGTCATTTAAAAAAATATGTTAATGTAAACCAGAGATTACACAAAACCCCATAATAGTGGCCTAGGAAAAACTATTTTATTGTACATATGGCTGGTATCAATCAAAAATATAAATGTGAAGTCTCTAAATATATCTAGGCAAATATTGTTGTTAGTTATAATGGTGCATATAAACATCTTCATTCAAAACATGCCTAGATTGCTAACTAGATTTTTATATTTTATAAACATTTGGAATCTACTTGGCAACGATGGCTTTATTTCGAATTTAAAAATTCTTTGTTGAACTTTTCAGAAAAAAATCAGCCAGTTCCAATCTCAGCCAACAGATGTAGGTATATAGCCCAAGGCTGCGTCATATTGACGAACAGAAGCTGGCAAAACAAGAACAAAATGACCTAGTGCGTCTTTAAAGGTTTTATGTCATAAAGTTCATCTCATAGCCGTGATCGCTCTGCTATGACATCACCTCACTGTACTCTGGGAAATAATGTGGATCAGTGAGCCATTGAGAATTTGTTCTCACCATAGAGATGCGTGGCGCTGTTTAACATCACGCATTATCTAGTAATATTGTTGAGATAAGGCAATAAATCTCACTCGTGAGCTTGCATATAATCTCATCAGCTGTAAGCAACTGATGACACTTTCATAATAACTTCCAGTGAGCTGTTTGAATGCATGAAACACTGAGGTCATTCAATTTCAACAGTGAATAAAGCTGGTGTATAAAGACTTTATATTGAGGGGAAGAGTAAAAATCCACCTTCACAGCGTGGTATGGGGTTGTTCCAGTTCCTGCTGATTCCATGGAGGCATGTTAGAGAGGTTTCGCCAATGAGTGAGTAACCGGGTAAACACTCGAAAGACACTGTCATGCCCACACTAAAGTCACTGCCTATTACAATACCGTTCCTGAAAGGTCGGGGGTCAGGACAGCTCTGCAGCTGATAGGCTGAACAAAAACAAACAAATGAGAAAGATGAATGCAAATAACTCAATAATAAGACACCTAATGGAATGTGGGAAATGTTCAAAGTGTTACCTTGGTATGTAATGTGAAATCCAGGTTTATTCTGGGAATAGTCGCTGTGAAAGAAGAAGCTGGTTTCATGGGTGGTGCTGAAGAGCGACTCTGGAACCTGCGGCCCACTGAACCTGTCAATCACTGTACCAGTTTCGCTAGGCCCGCTTCGGATCTCCAGGTAGTCGTGGATTGCTTCGGTGGAGAAGTTCAGGAACTGCACGTGGATTCCTTAAACATCATGTTGACGACAGTAAGTGACACTGATAAAAGGCAATGAGTCACAAAATTCTGTAGCTCATTCCTACACAGTTTAATGACATGCATGTACCAAAGCCAATGGGAAGAGTGACTGTCCAGGTGCAATCCAGACCACTTGGGTAGTTGCCAGGAAAACCAGGGCTCAGAATTACTCCACTAACCTCCGTCATGGCTCCACCACACTGAGCTGTGAATATACAGATAAGGATTTACTTCACATGCAGCCAAAAGTGTTGCACTTCATGCACTCCTTCTCTACTGCATCACTGAATGAATATAGCGCAAAAAAAGTCACGAGTCAAAACCCTGAATATTTTATGTCACACTGATGTACCTTAAAATAGTTTTTTAATCTGAACATTTGGCAACATTCTCAATACAAGTTCAATTTGTTCAAATTAATTAGATTAATGCATTAAATATCATGAACTGAAATATTTGTTATTTAAATGAGAATGTAATAATCTAAGATAATTTTTATTTATAAATATTCTATTGATCAATATTAATTCGTGTTGGCTAATAATATACAGTAGTAGTATTAACTTCGAATTAATGAATTTATTATAATTAAAATTATTTTAAAATTGTGCATAATTATTCCACTGCTAGAATTATACTGCTTTTATGACTATTTTGTCATCTTAATTTCATTAATTTGCTCATTAATTGTGAATGCAAAACTTTCACATAATTCCAAATATTTTGCACATATTTTGTCGACAATTTATGGAGAATGTTTTTTCTTGGAGTCACGATACAGAATATAGCTGCAGGAAATAGAAACGCAACTAAGGTCAAGTGAATCACTAATAATTTTGACAAGATCAATGTGAAGAACAAGTAGTCATATAGCCCTTGCAGTGATGCATTCTAACTGTCCGTAAGTATACTGTATATATGAGAGTTCTGAGACCTCCTGTAAACCAGTAAAACAAAAATCCTTGTACATGTGATCTCACTTGGCCAATAAAGCTTTTTTGACTCTGAGAAGATGGGCTGCTAAATGACTATATCAGATCAAAACCAGTGTAAAAGCCGCAGTTGGCAAGAGAAATCCCATTTACATGCATGTATAACGTCAAAGTCCCTTGTGTTCAGTCCTTTACGTTTCACTTACTCTTAGATTAAACTGTTGCTTAAGATTAGGCAAAATAGAGGAGCAGAAAAGCACTTAAACTGCTATAAACATACTGGAATAAAAGAAATTCTGATCTGCAGTCTATTTGTTTGGCACAAAAACAAAAGCTATTGTCTCTTTTAGAGGCATGAGGAGCATGATAAAAAGCACCAACACTTCTGGAGTTTTAAGTCGTGATTCCAACAGTTTTATGTAGATCACAGCTAATAGTCATGGATGGGAGGTCTAGTTTTGGAACAGGAGAGCCTGGACAATGTTACTGCATATATCATTAGTAGATGGATACTTCCTTCCAACTTCTTTCAAACAGGAGGCAAAGGGAATTGGGCAGGTCAAGGGACAGCCAACTCAAACATGAGCCAAAGCAATATAAAAGATAAACAAGTTGCCCTTGATCAGTGATGAACTGATCTGAGGAAAAAGACACAAACTTGGTCTTGTAGGAAAGCCTGCTGGTCACACAGGATATGCTAGAAATATGATGCAGTGAAAGGCTGAGAGACGTCTGGCACATCAGCTTGGCAGTCAAAGAGAATCTCCATCTTGCGTTACACGAGGAGCAGATGGAGAAGAGCGCGTCCCCCACAAACACATACAAATCATTGACCAAACTGATCATTTCTGCTCTCGAGTAACTTGAGTTACAGACAGGCAAAATATCAACTGTACTAAGGGATACTCTGGCCACTTTGTTTAGCCAAGACTTTAATTTTTCATTACAGCTGTAAATGTGCATGATAATGCAACTAATGGCATCAGTTATGGGCGGGGCTATCTTATTTTTTCAAATATGTGTTTGTGAACCATGACTTTATGAGTGTAACTTCCATAAAATAACAGCAAGAATTGAAAAATTCACATATTATTAAGTGTGTTGAAGAACAAATGTATCTATTGTAAATGCTTTACTGGTCATGTTTGTGTTAAAAAAGCTTGACATTTATTTGGAAAAAGGTTTTGGCAGTGACAAAAAAAACAGTACTCATGTAAACTCAAGCTTAGAGATATCTTTGCCCTCTGAATTATGCAGAAAGCACCCAGAAATCAGTGTTAAAAAAGTCATAGTTGTGGGAGTGCTTGCATTCAGAGTATGTACGAGCAGCTGGGTGGTAAATTATTGAGCTGGGTATTTCAGGATTTTCAGCTTGGCTGAGGCCAAAACAGTTGAAAAATGAAGGCAAACACTGAAACATAAAGGCTCTAGCTGGCTTTCACTTTAAAAACGGCCCCATAAATAAACACCAGATAATCCATCACAATATTCTATAGTGATCGAAAACTCTGCCGCACTCTGCATTTTAGGAACAGAATTAAATAAAACCTGCCGGGACAGGAGAAGAATTTAGGAGGAGATGATGAATCAAACTTCAGCCTAAACTCACATAACCCAGAGCCGTAGAGCCTCTTATTCAATTGCTGATGAAAGGGAATCTGAAACTGAGAAACAGTCTTTCACAATTCATTTCATAAGACCTTACCGAGGCAAAGAGGTACCGGATAATTCCACCTCCTCACTGGTCCAGGCATGCATGTGATATGAGCATTTCCCTAGATGACAACAAAACAGATCATTATTTTCAAAATCACAAATACTGTGCTTCCAGGAATATATGACAAAACTGTTTGCGAAGAAGTGATCAATGCACAAAATAAGTCAGATGCAATGTATATGTTTTAAACAACACATTGGCCTCACCTGTAAAGAATATCCTTGCTCGCACTGGAACATGACAACATCTCCCACCATGTATCGATCCCCTACTTTAATCCCATAGGTTGGAGTCTGAGGCTCTGGACATGTATCTAGGCCAATAGCTGTAAACACACAGAGTTCAAAACTGCTGCAATCATCTGATATTTATATACATAAATCTCCACAGAATAGCGCTGACAGCTACTGTGTGGAAAAGATTTCAGGTTGCTGAACTCCTAAAAGAATGGATTTGTATTTCAGCAAGCCTGTGAGGATTTGATGTGCTGGTATCTGAAAACATGTGGTTAGAAGGACTGTTTTCTGGCTAATTATTTTATGGATGTAAATGTGGACATCTGGCTCTGTTTTGTGTGGAACAGGTGTCTCTCTCTGGCTCAGCACCTGCAGCCATACAGATCATTTTGCCAAATTCTGATATGAAAATATGCCTATTGGCTGTGACCACCTCTTTTTTCATTGCCATTCTCCCTTTTGATTACTAGTATCTATCTATCCATCCATCCGTCTCTGTCTCTTGTGTCTGTCTATCTGTCTATCCATGTCTGTCCATCCACGATTCTGTCTTTCTATTGTGACTATCTATTGTGTCTGTCTATCTGCCATTTGTCCAACTATCCCTTCATTTGTTTATCTGTCCATCTATATGTCTATTTGTCCATCTGTCCATCCATACGCAAGTCTGTTTTTCTATTTTTTCTATTGTGTCTATCTATTTTAACTGTCTATCTGCCATTTGTCCATCCATCCGTCCATTTGTCCATCCATCCGCAAGTCTGTCTTTCTATTGTGTCAGTTGTACCTGTCTGCCATTTGTCCATCTATCCATCCATTTTTCCATCCATCTGTCCATCCATCCATCCATGAGTCAGTTTTTCTATTTTTTTCTATTGTGTACCTGTCTTCCTGCCATCCATCCATCCATCCATCCATCCATCCATCCGTGAGTCTGTCTTTCTACTGTGCCTGTCTATCTGCTATTTGTCCAGCCATCCGTCCATATGTCTGTCCATCCGTCCATCCATCCATCCATCCTTGAGTCTATTTCTATTGTGTCTATCTATTGTTCCTGTGTATCTGCCATTTGTCCATCCATCCTTCCATCCATCCATCTATCCAACCATCCATTTGTGAGTCTGTCTTTGTATTGTGTCTATCTACTGTGCCTGTCTACCTGCCATTTGTCCATCTTATCCATCTATTTGTTCATCCATCCGTCCATATGTTCATTTGTCCATCCATCTATCCATCCATCCATCCATCCATCCATCCATCCATCCAACACACATTACATGTATAGAAAACTGAATAGCTAAAGATTTTCCCAAGAGGTCAAGGTCTAGGGTGGGGTTAGACATGCAGGCTTTATTTAACACAGTGTCCTGTTGGACTCGGTCATTTGAAAGGAATCAATAGAGTAATGTTGTTACACTCTGCTGTTGTGTCGTACCTGTGTATTCCAGATGGAAGCCTGCTGCTGACACACTGATGTCTGACACAAAGTTCAGGTAGAGGTTGTTAGATGTGCTATTCAGGAGCTGAGGAATGGTGGTTCCTGATAAAAAAGAAACCGTGTTATGCATGCAATGGACTGCAGAAGATTATGAAAAGCTGCAATTCTTTATGTTTGCAGTCAAAATCACATTAGCTGGGGTTGAAATAAGAAACAGATAAAGTGGATTACCAAGCAAAGAGGTTTTGAGCATACCAAAATGTGTTCTAAGACCACATCAGACTTTTATTAATGAGCACATCTTAAATGTCCATGCTGTGATGAAAAGTTTTGGTACACCTGTTAACATTTGTCTTGTGACACTGCACCCTCACTGTTTTAAATACTTCATGCTGTACAGTTCAACTCTGAGGTCAACTTCTGAGCTGCTGGAACCATCTCAATTACTGCTCCCGCAGCGCAGCCATAAAAACCTTGACTGTCCCTGAAAGCAAGATAAAGTCACAGTTCCCAACAGGACACTATAAAGCAGTGTTTCCCATCCTCCAGGAATAGCCCAGAATCACTGTTCCAAAAACTGTACACTGTCTCTTGATGACAAGAAGACCACTGAGCCATCAGAGCTCAGCAATGGCAAGCTGTTAGTATCAGTACACTTTCTCTGGCCGCTCTGTTTACAAACAAATAAAGTGCTGAGTGGTGAGGTGCAGTGCCCATTAGATGTGCTGCCAGACATAGCAATTAATTAGCTAGCCAAAAACAGCATGATGTGCCTCCTTCAAGTTTCCTGGCTCCAAAAATTACAAACGATTGACTTTCTTCAAGGTGTGACTCAATTAATGATATCAAGTTCTAGCGAGGAATCTCTGATGTTTTCATCTTAATTCATTTCTTGTAAAGACTAAGAGCAAAGATCACTATGTTCGGATAGAGGAATTCCATTACTTCTAATGTAATATTCCTGTAATGTTAATTAAGACCTGAATAACACAAGCTTATTATGTGGTTTTCTGGAATACTTGATTCTAATTGGTCAATAATGGCAATCAGCAGTGAGATATTTTTGAATAATGACGTTCACTAGGGGAACGCTGTGTAAACAACCTCATTCCTTTTGATTGCAAAAATTACCTCTATCCACAGCAACACTAGTCCAGTCTTTAGTCTATTCCTATTCCATATTTTAAACCCTAAACTCATGAGTTTATGAATTATTACATATAATGTTAAATTAAAATAAAATCAAAATAAAACTACTAAAATTATGAAATATTTTATTTGTTTACCTGCATGTCCTGTGACCATAAACTAATTATTAAACTTTAGAAATACTAAATTAAAATCTCATGTTGTAACAGCTGGAAAAACAAAAGTTTGTGAATCCCTGCTATCAGGGCCGTCGCTAGTGGGGTGAAAGGTGGTGACGATTATAGGGGCCCACGGCTGAGGAGGGAGAGGGAGGGGGCCACGGCTGAGGAGGGGGGGCCCAGCGATCTCAACCGACTGGCTGAGGCCAGCCTAAAAAGACGCTCAGGACAGTTGACGGGCCACTGCTGTGTGTCGTCATGAAAGCTTATCATTTGCACGTGTTTTTAAGCCTTGCCAATTTAAACATTCAAAAGAGTTTAAAGCATTCAAACACAAGACGCGGAAAAGCTCAACTGAGTACTCACGCGCCGTATTCGGTGCGCTCGCAGAGAGCCGCGTCTCACGGACAGCAACACCGAACCGAGCTCTCCTTCGCGTCCTCCTGCACCTGAACGAACAAATACAAATCGCAGTTTAAACATGCAAATAGAAAATTTGTGAACGAGCCCAATTCAGCACCTGTGCGCGGTGTTCTGTGCGCACAGGGCGCACGAAGAGAGACGTGTCTCAAAGCGCTTAAACAACGAATTTGCCTCTTCTACAAAATTATGTCAAAATACTCGTCTTGGAGAGTATCCTCGAAAAAACTGTCGGTTGTGTCTTAAGTGAAAGTAAACAGTGGAAAAAGAAATCAGATGTGTATCATTATAATGGATGCATTGTTTCTTAAAGTGACCGCGCGTAATTTACTAGCTGCTGTCGGTGTCCTTAAAGGGTAACTAAACCCCTGGTCAGAGCCTAACTCCACCCACTGGCAATATTTGAAAAATGCTGGAAAAGTGGGCAGAGCCCAGCGGAGACAGAGGGGACGAACAAGATGTTTTTATACCAGGGGCTGAGCCTATGCCAAGGGCGTGGTGAGCTCATGCAGGGGCGTGGTTAGTAAGTGCCATCATACTTCACAAGGGTATGCAACGTCCAATAGGAAAATTCAACTGCAGTAGCCACCGTTCAATCTGAAGAGGGCAGCACTCAGACGTTTTTACACCATATATTGTAGAATTAAAACACTTTATAACCAAATGTCAAAACATTTACTCGAATCAATGCACAGCACTAATAAAGACACAGTCTTACAGATCATTAACTCAAAAAAGTTGTTTTAGGGTTTAGTTACCCTTTAATGTTAATCCAAGAAAATGAAAGACAGAAAATCACTCACTGCTCTTGACTGAATTACTTTGTAGTTTTAACAATAATTAATCCACAGTCAAACCAAAAATTATTCAGACACCAGATATATATTTTTATATTTTATATTTTTTTTTACTAGTGGGTGCATGCAGGACACTATAGTTAATTTATGTAAGTGAGTATAGCAAAATAAAGTAAACTGTGACATATTATACCCAAAAATTCTTCATACAGTGGACTACCAGTAAAATTTATAAAAAATTTGGGACCAAAAATTATTCAGACACTTTGACCTGACCGTGTTTTGCTTAAGTGTTTGCTTAATTGCTAATGCGACCTTTTTACACCACAGACTGAACAAAATTGCTAGGTAATTGGTCAACAAAGTATTGATAGTTGTGTAAATATTGGCATACTAACAGTTGTCTGAATTTTTGGTTGACTGTAATCCGTTACATACCTTTCTATCAAAGTTATCTGATATTATCAAGATTCATTTGTTCTGACACAGTTTAACTCTGAGTTCTTGACATATTTTATTATCTCATTCTCATTATATGATAATGCTGTGATAATGTGAGAAATGTTGAAGGTGTCTGAATAAATTTTGGTTTGACTGTATATTTAATTTTTACAGTAAAGACTATGCAGTGCTATTTTATTATTTAGTGAAAAAAGTGAAAGTCGTGACGTATTGTCAAGTATGGTGACCCATACTCGAAATTGGTGCTCTGCATTTAACCCATCCAAGTGCACACACACAGCAGTGAGTAGTGAACAAATGCACACACACACACACACACACACACACACACACAGTGAACACACACCCGGTGCAGTGGGCAGCCATTGCTCCAGCGCCCGGGGAGCAATTAGGGGTTCGGTGCCTTGCTCAAGGGCACCTCAGTCATGGTATCGAAGGTGGTGTTCATTCACAATCCCCACCTTCAATTCCTGCTGGTGCGAGAATCGAACCGGCGACCTTTTAGGTTACAAGCCCGACTCTCTAACCATTAGGCCACGACTGCCCCATTTATTATTTGATTATTCCGTTTCTGTAGCTGGACACCTACAAACTTGAAAAAACGTATATATTGTGTAAATAGCACAAATAAATAATTAGAACGAACATACTAATTAAACAATTTCAAACAGGGCCCACTGGTACAACTTGCACCGGGGCCCCGCAAACCCCAGCTACGGCCCTGCCTGCTATATAACAATGAGGGTCCTCTGGAGTGAAAGAAAATATATGTTCAGTCAAGAGATATCAATCCCAAAACAGGAAAAAGTATGTATTTTTTGGTAGTTGAACTCTCACCTGAATAACTGCCCAGTCTGGGTGCATTGTTGTCTGCACCATCATAGAAGTCCAGAGAATCCCAGTTATGTTCCGTGGCAAAACTCACAACTTGGATCTGATTTATAAATAAAGTAAGCAAATGAGTAAGAAGTGGTAGAACAAAAGAACACACCTACAGGAACAGTAAATCTGAAATAAAATTTTACAGATAATCGTATAGGTTGACACATACGCCACTGCTAAAAAATTTAAAGGTCAGTACATTTTTTTCAAAGAAATTGATCACGGTTTCCACAAAAATATTAAGCAGCACAGTTGTTTTCAGTTTAATAATAGCAAATGTAACAGTAAAAAATAATAAATGTTTCCTGAGCATGTAAGCAGCATATTAGAATGATTTCTGAAGCATCATGTGACACTGAAGACCGCTGAAAATTCAGATTTGCCATTACAGAAATAAAATAAATAAATAAATAGATAATAAATTAAAACAGATAGTTATTGATAATAGAGAGTTGTAATAATATTTTACAATATTACTGTTACTATCACTGACCCCAAATTCTGAACAGAAGTATAGGTGTAAATTTTACACTGTTTTGATACAATGGTTGCTACAATTGCTAGAAACACATATGGTTAGAATCAGAAGGACAGAGACTTCAAATGGCTTTGATATAATTGTGAAGGTCATTTAAATATACTGAAGAATATTAATAGCAAATCAATCCACAATAAGAATATTATTTTAATGCAGCATTAAAAATAGAAACTGGGCGACTGTCAACAGATGTCAAGGCACACTGCAACAGATGCTTCTAGTGCAGACAGCTTCCCTGATTACAATGTACAATGAGTGATTTTTTTGTATTTTTTTGTATTTGAATGAGCTGCAACATGTTGCTTGAGTCCAGTGTAAACAGTGTGAGAATTCAATAAACACTCGTAATGCTCCATCAACAAAATTACTACAATCAGAAAAAACAGGCGAGGTGAAGAAACAGACTGGCACTGAAGTTTGTAGAACTGTACTCCCCATCATTTCTAAATTAAACATTGCCTTATGCATAATTAATTAGACATTAAGAATTCCCTTTATTGTAGTTTAAACTTTTCCATCACTGAGGCTTCTTGTCTGAAACATTTAATTTGAGGAACTTCAAACAAGCTTCTCCACTCACTTGGATTCCAGCTCCCTCAGGAACAGACACCTTCCACACACAGTTGAGGTTGTTATCGTAGGGTTCCGGGTAACCCGGGGACAAAATGGTCCCCTTACGCATTGTCAGTATCCCTCCGCAAGGCACTGCGAAGACGAATCAAAAGACAGGAAAGTGTATTACAATGAGCATTAACTTTCAATTAAATGGAAGGAATTCATCAGCCTGGGTACAAAAGAGAAGCAACTTCTGATGAATAATCTAAGCTAACTTTTCTGTATGATTACTCACGACTAAGCCTTGATGCCTTCCCGCCTTTAAAAATATACTTGTTTTTTTTAAACTGATACTGAGTAGGTGTTGCTATGCTCCTGTAATCAGCTTCCAACTAGGTTTTCATTTAGGTAAACTAAAAATAATTATTATGAGATGAAAAATGTCATTGTATTAGAGTACAATGAAAAATAGCTATGGAAATAATATATGATAAAAAAGATATACAAGATATATGATATGATTCTTGAAAATTCTGTCACCATTTACTCACCCTTAAGTTGTTCCAAACCTGTATGAGTTTCTTCTGTTGAACACAAAATACGAAGAAGTTGACCAAACAGTTGACAGGAGCCATGGAATTTTTTCCTTACTAAGTCAATGGCTACCATCTGTTTGCTTACCAACATTCTTCAGCAGTGTTCAACAGAAGAAATAAACTCATTTGTAACAACTTGAGGGTAAGAAAATGATGACAGAATTTTGATTTTAGGAGAACCTTTAAAAAGCACAACGTGGCATACATACGTTAGGAAATAATGTGTAATATGTCGCATCTCTCCCACAGGAGAAGCCTGACTTAGCAATTTTCTCCTGTTTGCTGAAGTGCTGCCAACTATTGTCTATAGCAGCAGAAGCCACAGACTGGATCTGTCAATAAAGCACAGGCTACTATCTGACTCTGGCAGGGCAGAACTGTCTTTGTTATCCTATGCTTAGGTAAGATGCTATCTGTCAAGGACAAGGGGATAATCTAGAGGTCAAAGCCAATCACTTTGTTTAAACAGCTACGAGCGGGTAGGGACATCCTGATTGATGTGCCACATTGCCGAAAAAAAAAAAAAGCAGAAAGGGAGCGGGACAGAGAGCGAGAAGAAACAGGGAGGCTAGATATGGAGCAGGGCTCAATATATCTGTGTCAGATTCTTAAATTATTAACCAAATTCACTTCCCTGCAATTTTGGGGTCATTGATTTTTAACCAGTGATATATAGAATGCACTATGTGCTCAGGTAATCATGTGAAATATCACAGATCGCTGACCTTTCAGGCAGAATACACAGAGATGAGCAGAGAAATAAAACAAATTGTGACACAATAAAGCAGATGCCTGACATAATAATGGTTGAACATAACACAGGTGTGACTCCTGGAGAAAAAAAAAAAAAAAAAAAAATACTATGACTGTCTTGGCAACTGACGCTAGTTATCGTATTATTGTATTGAAACACTGGAGGAAAAAAGTTTTACTTCAGATTTAGCTTAGATTAGATTTAAATGGATAATAGGATAATATATACCATAAAAAGTTTTTAAAAAATGATTTAATTGATCAAAAGTGACAGTCAAGGCTTTTTACAATTTCAAATAAATGCTGTGCTTTTAAAATCATTATTCATCAAATATCACGGGTTCCATAAAAATATTAAGCAGCACAGCTGTTTTCAACATTGAGAATAAGACAAAATGTTTCTTGAGCACCAAATCAGCATATTAGAATGATTTCTGAAAACTGGAGTAATTGCTACTGAAAATTCAGTTTTCCCATCACAGGAAATTACATTTGAAAAATATTACAATAGAAAACAGTTATTTTAAGTTGTATTTTTTGCTTAAATATATCAAACATATGCAGGTCAGCATAAGAGACTTCTTTCAAAAACATTAAAATAACTTACCTACTGAAACCATTTAAATAGTAGTGTATACTAACAACATCATAGTTTGCTAATATAAACATACAGAAAACCCTTAAGTTCTATTGACTGAAAGACCCTTTAATGGGTACTCTATTCAGTGCCTGATAATAAATTAAATTGTGTCACAAATCCCATTACATAAAGTTTTTATTAAATATATTCCATTCAGCTAGCCTGCTATTTCAACAGCCACTAACTGATTAGCTTTGCCTTAGCATACTGCTACATGGTTGGCCTGCTATCTCAGCTATTTTGGGTTTGTGTACTGGGGAGGGTTTCTTTTTACCTAGCCTAAATATGACAAGAAAAACATAACTGCATAGCAATCCAAAATCTATAGTGAGAGAGAAAGAAATACTAGCAGAGAGACTATCAAGCAAAACAAAGAGAGGTGGCTTGTTAAAATCAGACCTTTTATACTACTAAACACCTCTCTGAAACTTGAGTAAACAGCTGAAGAGGTGTCTGTTTGTATCATGATGGTTGGCTTTCGCAGGGACGCTTTGTCAGCCTCAGCCTGTTTCTCTGTGCTAACTGCAACAAAATCTGCTTAATTAACTCTGCTCACCTAAAAGAAACTCCCTGTCACATTTTGCACAGTTTTACTTCAGCTTGCATTTTGTTTCACGGTGATGTATCATTCAGCTAACTTGCTTGGTCACACAACCAAATCTGTGAAAACAAAAGACCACATCGATTGAGCATCACTCTCAGGGGCTGGAGAGGTTTAAACTTACCGACGCAAGTGGGCAACGTGTCGTTCCACTGAGCCAGAGCATCAGGGACGGTTTCACAGTGAATGGCAGTGGAGCCGTGGAGTGTGTAGCCTGGGTTACACTCGAACATCACTGACGCACCCACGGCGAAGTTGTTGCCAATGCGTTTGCCGAAACGAGGCTCTGGAACAGAGCTGCACTGCGTAGCACTGGTCCTTGGTACGGCTATGACAGGAGTGTACAACAGAAACATGCAAACTTAGAGAGTTTTACCTCATAAAGGAGTGTTTTTTCATTTCTATTTATAATGAAATGGCCTTGACTGTGGCTCAATGCTTTTGAGGTGAAATAGCGGCAGAATTTGATTTAATCAAAAATAAATAAATAACATAGGCATCTGTTAGAGTAAGACCTTTATTCAATGTACACATCTTCCTATAAAAAGACTGACTTGGAAACTCTCATACTATCCACAGTAAGTGGAACAAACACAACATGAAAATGTCAGGTCTTGACCTGCTAATGAATTCTGGAATCAACTAGTTTCCTTTGCTTGTAACATCACAGATATCTTTTTAAATGCCAGTTTAAATCACTGCTAAACCAAATCAAACACATATATAACTGTGTATCTTAAATAGAAAAAACCCTTATCAATCTAAAAGGTGGAGAATATAATAATTAAACTGGAACAGACAAGTTTTTGGACTTGTTGTTCAGTCACTTAGAGGCTGAGTCAGTTTGATTGACTCCCAAAGTACCAAAATAAAGATGTGTGGGCAAGGGTTAAAGCAGAAAAAGATATCCAACATACTTTAGAACACAGGGCATTACATTTCAAGGTCCTGTGTGGCTCTATAAAGATTTTAAAACAATGTGTAGTTATTGTTTTCATTTAAAAAGTGAAGTGTTGAGCATAGCATAATACAGAAAGCACAGTGATAAAAAAATAACGCTGTAAAAAGGCGAAATACCCCGGAAAAAGTATATTCCATGCCACATTTAGTAAAGAAAGGCTACAGGAAACCTTTATGATACATTCTACTGCACTAAAACAAATGTCCTCTATAATTATATGTTTTGGAATACAGATATGAAATACTGACCAGGAAGTACCAAAAATATTCTCAATAGTCTGTATAAATAGAGTAAATATAAACATATATATTTCTGATAGAGCTGAAAACTGACCTTGGTAGACAAAATGAAAGCCTTTGGCAGTTTCCGGACCAACTGTAGTAAACTTGATAGTTATTTGATTTCCTGTACTCAAGGGCAAAGACTCGCCTGGAAAACAGACAGGGAGTAAATAAATCTTAAAATTGCATTTCGGAGTGATCTGTACACATCAAAAATCACTGCACTGAGCATCATTTTTGCTTCTTTTGGCTTCAAAAGCTTCTGATAGAGAAGTATATTTGCAGAGGGGAAATGTCTGAATAGAAGGTCTCTTTTTACTTTGAACTCCCATGTGGCTGTTCAATCAAATGGCAATAACTGCCTTTCAGCTAAAAAGCCACTGAAGGATGCCTCTATTTACTACAGGATGGTCCAACAGATGTGATGAACACAGATTATGAGATAAACACACAGAATTCGTTCTGCCTCATCACTAGTGGCAGTTATTTTTCTTCTTTCATGGTATTTCTTTCTTCCTAAATTGACCATGCCTTTTTAAAACAGGATTTGCCTTTGTAAAACAGGGTGTTCTGAATATATTCAGTGTGTTGAAGCTATGGAATAGATATCAAATGACTTAATGCAGTCCTAAAGCACAGAAAATGCAACATCAATTCTTTGTGCACCTCTTTTATGTTTTGCAATAACAATATCACATCTGAACAATGGCTTGTGATGAATGGAAATGCATTCAATTTTAAGCATGTAAAGTATGTACCTGAGTGAGACCCAGAGAGAGAAGACAGCAGAGAGGACTGTTGTGTTGGCCCATCATAAATGTCCACAACATCATTCAATGACGTCTGGAACAGGACAAACTGTCCAAACAAAACTAAAGGGGGAAAAAACAGGCAAAGTGTCAAAATATTTCATAAAACATTGGCCATAACATGACAATAATTGCATACTGTACACGAACCCAAGTGACCCCTCAGCTGTTAAGGTCCCAGCTGGAAGCTTACAAGCAGCAAATTTGTCTTGAAAGGCTTTCTGCCTGTATTCTTCATTTACTTCACACACATTCAGATTCCCAATTAGACGCCACCAAGTTCTCGTACGCAAGAACATTACGCAGAATCATTTTTCTTCAATTGATCTGCGCATTTTAAACCAGCGAGAGCTCTCGAAGGTAATAAGCCTGTGTGTTTATTTAAATCTTTTAAATTGGCTATCATGCTGGAACATCTCCCTATTATGTATTGGTACCATGCTGAGTGCTACTGTGCATTGGTTTTGTCCTCCACTGGGCTCACTTGTTACAGTCTCATTTGCTGTCCAATGCTTTGATGTTTCCACCATTAGGAGAAAATTATTAGTATGCGACTCATCATCATTACATCAAATCCCTACTCTACAGTATACCTTAAGGATTAGAGGAGATTGAACAAAACATACGCATATGGATTCTACTGACCTCGCTGGCATCTCTCTCTAGTTGTCATGGTGAAATTTATTGGGAAAAAAAGGCTTTAAATATAGAAACCTCAAGCGTCAAAATGCAAAAATTAGTTCTGGGCACAGATACAGTTGATATAAATGGAGTGAATGGACAGAGATTTCAGGGCCACTGCTGTCTCAGACTACATCCTTAACAGTGCCTTTGAAATTTGGCACAGATTCCAGTGATTCACCAGGGCTCTGAGGATCGATGGAGCGCCTCATATTCTCAGCATAGCTACTGAGTGATTAAACAGTTCGCTGCTCAGTAATACAAGCGTGTAATCAAACTCTTGCAGAAACCAAATCTGAAAAAAAAAAGATTTATTTGTCATTGGAGGTAAACAAAGAGCTTGATTACCTGGACCTGATTGGCTTTATTGGCATCGCATACAGTGGCACCTGCTGTGCAGTTCTGGACAACAAATGGCATTTTTCACCGGTTTGATTTCACTGACTAACATCAAAAACAAAGTGATATTGGTCAGTGAAATCACAACTGAAGTCACTGGAAAACTGTGTTATACTTCTATGTCTGTAACCCATTTCTTATAAATGACTTCCACTGGCTTAGGAAGGCGAAAACCAAGACCAAAGCTGTGTACAAATGGAAGGAAACACTGTATCAAGTTCAGTTAAAAATCAATTTAAGATGACAGGCAAAACCAGACAAAACCAAACAGTTCCTGCCTATGCAGAGTGTTACAAATCTCTTATGAGGTTTAATTTCATATCGGATGCTACCACAGATGGTAGGTGCCTATGTAGGCAGTAGGCAGATTTCTACATTTGGAATTGAACTACAGTATAGTGCGTATTGTGGGTACTTATAAAATTAGGCTGTTATTGAAGGTGGCTGCAAACTCTGGAAAATGAATCATGGCTCATCAAGTCTGTTGCCAGTGTGTGTGCTGGGAGTACTCTTGTCCCCTATGCCTTTGATAAGAACAATAGAAGGGAAGATAGCGGCGGTCCTCAATGCATTATTCTTCAGTTTCCCCATCTCCAAGGCTTTAGCGATGCCAAGACAATTACCACTTCATGTCAGAAAACAATTGTGCCCGTTAAGGTTTCGCTCGCATGCACCAAACAAAATGGGGCAATGAGAAGAAACAAATCAATTTGGAAGGAGAAAAATGCAATGATATTGTGCCAGGTTACAGTTTATTTATTTTATAGTTTGAATCTCAACAAAAGATGGATCCCTTTTTACATACCTATTAATAATGTACAAGGCTTAAGTAGTACATGGTTGTAATCATACTCAACCCATTATAATTACATTAGGCCAGCGGTCACTAATGCATCGCTTTGCTACTCTGGGAAAGTTTTAAAGATGAAGACAGGGTGACATCTTCGTCAGGGACTGCTTTTGTATAGTGAAGCTGAGAGAAATTGTGCTTAAAATGTACTGTTCTGGGACTACAAAATGTAGACAATGTATTTATGTAATATTCATATGACATTAAAATGTAATGTCAAGTAGCAGAACTCAAAATGAGTACATATATTTTACAATAAAATACATGTCAAGTGCAAAATATGTTTCAGAACTAAACAGTTGCACTAAAGTGCATTTTAGTTAGAAGTACGGCTCAAAATAAGTATATATTTACGTTTCAGATGTCAGACTACTATAAGTGCTACTAAATTGAGTCAAAAAACTTGATGCATTTAGGACACTAAATCAATATCATTTACATACATTGAAGCTGCAATCACTTCTAAATACCACATTTTGTAGGGTCAATGCTCAAATATTAGCACTCAGGAGTTGGAGTGCAATGATTCCTGATACACAGTTCATTCTTAGCTTCCAGATGCCATTCCTTACATTTCCTTTTGCTTTCCTGTAGCCCTTTTTTGAGAAGTGCTATTTGCAGCCGGATGTGTGCATGACATGTGAGCAGTGCTTCGAGATGAAGCAATGGTCTGTGCATCTCTGTGACACTCTGACAGGAATTGAAATAAATAAACTCAAAAAACTAGATAAAACGAGTGGATGCATGAATCAATATTCACAGCTCTGATAGTTTGCACACTCTTCCAGCAGCTCACAAACAGAATACTAATTGGGCAGATTTCTATTTATAGTACTGGCACTTTCCACTAATAGGGTACACTTTGTGTCCCATCACTTTAAAAAAGCATTTAAAAGCACTCTAAAGCATTAGATGTACAAACCCCATTTTGTGATGTGAGAACTATTAGATACACAACCATTCAAAAGCTTGGAGTCAGTATTTTTTTGTTTTTGAAAGAAATGAATGTTTTTAGTAGGCAAAGACGTATTACATTAATCAAAGTTGACAGTTAAGATTTTTAGATTATTACAAAAAAGTATTTCAAATAAATTCTGTTCTTTCGAACTTTCTATTCAAAGAAATACAGAAAAATGGGTAAATAATAATAATAATATTTCACAATCTAACTATTTCTATGTATGACAAGGATCACTCACATGCAGACTGTTTTCATCATGCTATGCACTCTCAGAAAGGGCTTTGGTTTTAATTCACCGTTTCTTTGTGCACTGCACAGCTCCCAACCACTGCAGAAGATTGGCCTTTTCCATACATCCTCTTATGCTTAACACACTCTGACAGATGCTTACTGGCTGCTATGGAAATGAGGCTTGTGATTAATTCACACCTTTTCCCTCTTTTCTCATGACTTACACAATTCAGAAATAAAAAATAGCTCTGTGGTTCCCTGCCTCTCCCCCTGTCTTTCCATCTCTGGAGCTGGACTGGATCACCAATTCAATTTGCTCTCTGAAAGAAACAGAAGTGAACGGGGAGGGGATACACCTTTCCTTCTCCCTGTGACAACTCAGGTGGAGAGAGGCATGATTTCAATTTACTTTCATTAGCATAATCTGCAAAGCATGCTGGGATACTAGTCCTGCAGGGTTCTTGCAGTTAGAGCAAAATAAAAATAACCCTTGATAGAATCACCCTGTTGTTGCAGCAAAACAAATACCTTACAAGCAACTCAAATTAATACTGAAACTAATGCTAAGGTAATAGTTTAACCAACAATGAAAATTGTGTTAATTTACTTACCCTCACATCGTTTTGAACCGGTTGGACTTTCTTTCTTGTGAGGAACACAAGATGTGATATTTTAATTACAGTCTTATACAATGAAAGTCAATGGGGTCCAAAATGAGCAGAGTCCATTATTGCACAGACAACAACAGTTCATACAGTTTTAAAAACATCTTCTTTTGAGTTCCACAGAAGAATAAAATTTTGAAACAGCATGAGGGTAAATAAAAGATGACAGACTTTTCATTTTTGGATGAATGATCCCTTCAGGAATTGAATAGAATATAGATTCATATTCAGGTTTCATAGCAAAGAGAGTAAAAAAAAAAAAAAAAAAAGATTTAACCCATTTAACCAGTCGATGGGTTTGTCAATATTTCACCCAATGCTGGGTTGTATTTAACCCAGCATTTTTTAGAGTGTTGGGGAAAGCTACTTTTAAAAGTAATGCATTACAATATTGCGTTACTCCCTAAAAAATTAAGTAATTATGTTACTTAGTTACTTTTTATGGAAAATAATGCGTTGTTACTTTTGAGTTACTTTTTAAATCTGAGCAGGGCCTGCATGTTTGTTTTTAATATAAAAAGTTCTTCTTTTACAAATGTAAAAGAACTTCAAAAGCGAAATGTATACGCCTCTGGCTGAAGGAAATACAGTGGCCGAGAGAGCTCAATGCGCTGCAAATAGAAAAAACACCTGCAAATTAAGAAAACAACTTCATCAATTTGACAACACACGCGCTACAAATGCTCACAACACAACCAAACAAAGAAACGCACTGTGAATACTCACAGCACAACCAAACAAATAAAACTCGTTATGTGGTTGTGTTGTGAGCATTTGCAGCACCTGCTGTCAAACTGATGAAGATTTGCTGGTGCTTTTTCTATTTGCATGTGTTTTCTGAAGTTGCAGTGCTTTGATTTGTCTTATTTAACATATTTATTTATTGCAGGTTTGTATATAATATTCTGAGTTTGCATTTGACTGTTTTTATTCATTTTGAGGAAAACTGAATCTGTTTTTATGCAGGTGAGATGAGTAAATGCATGTTCATATTTAGTCCAGAACTACAGTAACATCATGTTCACAACGCCTCTGCAGTTACTCCCGATTTCTCTCAACATGGCAACACGAGAGCTGTCAGTCAATACATGGGAATCAAAGTAACTGGAGTTACTTATTATATCTACTATTATTAGATATTTCCCTCTAAATTAAAAAGTAATGCGTTACTTTACTAGTAACTTGCGTTACTTGTAATGCTTTACCCCCAACACTGTTTATAAGTGCTTTAAATGTACTAATAAACAGCCCATATGCTAGTAATACGCATGCTAATAAGCAACTAGTGAGAACTGGTCCTTAAACTAAAGGTTTACCACAATTCACAACTACAGTAACCCTGGCTGAGGTGTGAAGCTCAGGCATTCTTAGGCGTGAGGCATCAACCCTGCATCAAAATGGTGGTACTGTTCGGATGCCTTGTCTTAAGACAGGCAAACACTGCTTTAGCAGACATGTGCTGTTTCCATGGAAATGAATGGTCAGATCATCGTAGCCTAAACATGACTGAGTTAATGAGCACAGATCCAGACACGTGCACGCACACCCGGGCCATACGGTTCATATGGCACATATCACTGTTCAGTATGCTGTCCGAGCCTCTCCATGTCTTTGTTCTCTTATTAGACTCTCTCCTTACATCGAGGGGCTTTCAGTTAGACTCAGAGGAGAGAGGTCACTCAAGCAGAGATTTATACCCCAGGGCCATCTTCTTGCTCGGGGCTAGAAGGCAGAGGTCTTTGCTCTGATTCCTAGCACACCTGTCTGGATTTGCAGGCATGGGCTGGACATTCGCCTCACACATCAATGCCTGGTCCCGCAGGGACAGAGATGCTCTCGCACAATCTGCCAGGATCTCTTTGAGGTGCGAGATTCCGTGGGGCTCATTGGATGTGCAGAAGAGAAGCTAGTGAGGATGAGACACGCACACATGCGCAACCTTCACTGTAGATTGACAAATCAGCAGAAACGTTCAAACCTCAAACTCGACTTCTCTGAAAACTATATTCTTTTAGCTGTGCGCTTCATATCTGTATCCAATAATGCCACAAAGGTTCAGGGTTTGTTCTGTCTCACTGCACACATGAAATACCATCCTGTAAACATGACCCACAAGCTATTTCCCCTGCATATGAATAATTGATAGATAACACGTATGAACCCTGAACCCCTTGTCCAATACACACACACACACATACACACACATGCAGACGCACAAAATATCCAGACAGGAATGAAAATACAGCAAGGTAGCGAAAAAGCACCGCCACCTGTGTGCCTGTTATCAGTGAAGGATGTTCTATCTGCAGTGCCGTGTGCCGAGGATAGATAGCACCTTCCCTGCTCACCACATGGTGGGGACAGAGGAATCAACACATGCTGCACGCAGATGTAGAGAATGAGAAAATGGAGGGGAGTAGCTCTAAAAGTCTGTTTATATCTAAACATAGACATTGCAGCAGGTGAAAAGATTTTTCTTTTTGTCATTACATTAAATTGAGGGAGAAACAAACACTTGAGGCAGCTCTGAACATTGGCTGGCTATTGAAGTAAGCTATTGGTGTGTGGTGTAGTGGTTAACCCTCACAGACCCAATGTTTAATATATTTCCGAAATAAGGGTTAAAAATACATAAAACGGTACACAATCTCTGAAATATTTTCAAACAATAATTGAAATAAACTTGCATACATTCTAGATTTTTTTTTTTGTAAAAATGCAACAGTGAATCTTCCATCTCAATATTTTTAGGAAGTTACAAAATAAATGGAGCTAGTCAAATGAAAGCGGAAATGGTACAGGTGACAAGGAGCTTTAGTAGAACAACCGTAAACCGATGAGATGTTGTCAGTCCATATGCAGTAAAAAATGAATTTTCCTGTCCTGTCAGCTGTTATGTGCTCATAGCACATGCTCTTTAATCACATGCACAAATATGGCGGCGCACGCTGTTTTGTCAGTTAAGTCATGAAGTTACCAAAAAGACGATTAAAACTGCTTTAAAACTGTGCATGTATGCAAGTATTTGTTAAATATGAATCACATTTAAGAATATGTCTCTGAAATGCAGTGGTTTCAAAACTGTCCTGAACTACCCCAGCACTGTCTCCCTCATCTAACACACCGGATTCAACTCGTCAACTCATTAGTAGAGACTTTAAGACCTGAAATGGGTCAGAAAAGGTAAAGCATGTCAGATCCACAACAAATTAAGCAGCGGCAACTCTTAAAGTAATTACAGCCAAAAAAAACCTAATTACCCAGCTGCTGTGATGTCTGTTAATAAAAAAAGAGAAAAAAGAAAAAAAGAGGAAATTAAAGGGGTCCTATTATGCTCTTTTACAAAGTCTTGATTTTGTTTTGGGGGTGTACATGCTCTCATGCTCAGTGGTTCGAAAATCACATTATTTTTCACATTATTTACATTATTACAATACCTCTCTCCCCAGGCTTACACAAACGACTCGATTAGTTCCGGGTTTGATGAAGGC
>JAFVLL020004511.1:0-18032 GCA_021397915.2 Tor tambroides | reverse complement strand
TGCTCAGTTTGTTTATCCGCTCGTTTTGTTTAATAAAGACCTGATCTTCATTTCATCACGCTTGTCTACGGTCTCGTATTTCAAGTGTGCAACATATACTTACGGACTTGTGAGCATGGGATGTTTCCAGCGCGGCTCTCCGCTCTCTCAGCTGGGCCTGCTTCTCCAGAAACTCGTGGATCTGCTTCTCCATTGCCTCCAGCTCGAGCTGCACCGAATGCGTCCTCACCTGCACTCAAAGGTAGACACAAATCTGCCATTAAACCAAGTAACAGTGAGTAAAACAATGGTAATGTGCGTGAATAGAATGTAAACAATGTAAGCAAGATTAGCGGCAACCACGCTGGCGATGCTAACGGGCTATTAGCTAGTAGCGGACTCGGGAAATCAAAATAAAACTAGTGAAAGCAAGGCGCTCCGATTGTTTTTGTTGTAGAATACAATATGGGATATATTCACACGTTATAGAAACGAAAATGAAGGTATATAAAATTGATTTTAAGATTAAAAAATAGACGATTTAGGATTAACTTGACGGAGCTCCAACTCAAAACACGCGGCAGCAACAAACAGGAAGTGACGTAGTTACTTGAAAAAAGTAATCTGATTACATAAAGTAACTCACGTTACTTGTAATGCTTTACCCCCAACACTGCTTATACCTTATTATGAAACACACAGTGTCAATATACTGTATTCACATCCTGAATTCATGGAATTCATTCATGGAGCTTATTGGCATCCCAAAGTTTCTTAATTTACCGAAAAACGATTAGTCTCGCTATGGGATAGTGTCTGAATATTCCATATGTTGATATTGCATGTTTCTGTGTCTGTCTTACACATACATGTAAGCATTTGTGTGTTAAGACAGCTACAAAATTGAATGAGATCACACTGAGACTAACCCCTCCTGTTGCTTTCTTGTAAACGTGGTCTTGGAATTGTCTGCAAGCCATACATGTGCCCTTTTTACCTCAAGTTGAGCGCTATAGAGTAGACACGTTGCCTTTGAAAAGAAAAAGTTGGGTCTTGATCAAAGAAAACGTTTCTTTTTTCTGTTGCGCCAAACGTAAATTTGATAGAAGTCACGGAGAGTGAAATATGTAAGGCTGAGGGCTAGAAAGTTTCTTCCTGCTCCTAAAAATTGCCTGACTTTCTGAGCCCTGTGTACGCCGACACTTGCGGTTAGGATTGTGGCTTTTACACGGGGTAAATAGATGAAGTGAAGCCAAAATGGTTTCATCAGTAGGAAAATGAAAGTTATTGGAACGTCTCCTTGGAGAATTAAATTGCACCGCTATTGCAGTCTTTCTTGCCTTATATTGAGGGTCTAGATTTGGATGTTGCTCAGAGAAGAAGGTTCAAAACAATAGATCACAAAATGCCTTGATCCAAGTTGGTGGCAGTGTAAATCATGGCACATGAGCCTTTGAAGTGCATTTCTGCTTTAGGCATCAAGTATAACTCCAGCTGACGCACTATTGATTTATTTATATACAATATTTATTATTATTATTTTGTCACATTTACAGTATGCATTAGGTAGATACTTTTATCTAAAGTGACTTTATATCAGTCCCTGGGAATCAATCCATGACTGTCGAATTGCTAGCACCATGCTGTACTCTTTGAGCTACAGGAATTGTATATTTATCACTTTGTTTCCCTATGAGATTTGAATGTTTAAGAGTCTGGAGCGCTTTACACATCCACATTTTAAAGGCGTCAATTTTCCACTTCCTGCCTCTGGACACAGTATTTAAATGCCTAGGGTGTAGTAATGATCTCTTGGAGTGTTTGCGGGATCTGTTTTTAACACAACGTGTGGCGTGGTTGTTGAATCTGGGGGGAATCAGAACATACATGTATGTTCACATTCCACTGAGGTCATTGGTCAGCATTGCTGGCACCTTGTATACAGATTTTATATGTGTCCGCTGGTCCTTCGGAAAACTTTTAGAAGTTATACGGTGTCCTCTGTACGCAGTGTTCCCAAGCTGTTAAGACACAGCAGATGTAGAGAGTCAGGCTGTGTTGCTGTGCCCCTGCCACCGCTTCCAACCACAGTCATTAGCCACTAGCCCGCCACTAGTGTTTGAAACCAGGTTGGAAATGGGTGGGTATAGTCTCCACAGATGGGTGTTGATGGGTTTGCTGAGAAAATATTGTAAAACGGAAACTGCCTGTTCATTATGGGTGGGGTTCATGTGATACTTGTCATGGTAGTCTGGTTGGGAATCTGGCCCTTGGTCTATTTTCCCTTCACATAAAGGTGCTAGTGTGTTAAAACTGGGGTCCGGGCTGACAATGTGGTGCTGATGTATGAAGTCGGACAACTTACAACTCGCTGTGATGCCCAGCTGGAAAGCGTATTGGTTTGACTGTCAGAATGAGAAATTGGTGCTCTAGAACATGACCTACAGAACCAGATTACACTAGTTATTTACGTCTCTATAGATTGTATTCCTTTGGCAGCACATCCAGGTTCTTTTGGTATTCTGGAAAAGAGCTGTTTTTAGAGTAGCTGTCATTCAATTTAAGATGAAAATGACCAACAATTGCTTTGTAAATCTGTTTACGTACATTTTGGTGGATCAGGACAAAATAGAATTTGACGGTTATGTCTACAAATTGGCATTGCATTGAGGCATCGGATAAAACCTGAATTTGCAAAAGGCACAACCGAAATGACAAATATAATATGCAAAATATGCAATTTTGCATTTATTTTGACCATAACAAGTAGCCTGTTATAATATTATAATTATAATAATCATTTAAAAGGCTGTAAAATTACTTTCAGTCAAACAATTACAAATATGTGTTAAAATGTGTATTTGAACTGGATCATTAGAGTTTGACAAATTCAGTTACAGTATAAAGTTGAATTAAACTGATTTAGTTGAATCCCTGTAAACCATATCTTTTTGTAGTTTCTATCTATCTATCTATCTATCTATCTATCTCTTCTTTTGTATATATCATTATATCTATTATTCTATGCAGCTGGAGATATAATTGTTAGATTTCTAAATTACAAGACTTGCCCTTTAAGGAAGTTTTTGATTTGTTCTATATCAATTTCACTCGCATTATTTCACCCCTTTCCTGTAAACTGACTTCATTCATATCCATCCTGTAAGGTACTACTGCACATTACTCATTATCAAAACCTCACCTCAGTCTGTTTCTGATTATCAATCTAAGATCATATCTTTTGAAGTTTATAATGAATTACATATGTGTACGAATAAAGTAGATTTCAGGAGAACAGCTGGGCTATCTGTGATCTTAATTATACTAGAAAGACTGACATAAAGTTCAACAATCTAACATTTGCTGTGTATTTCTTGTTTGCCATTGTGTTTCCAAGTGGACAAATAAGCAAGAAAAGAGGGTCACATAACAGCAGAGGAATGTGACGTTCATTATTGAGCACTGTGCTAAATATTAACACGTACATAAAGAGGAAATAGATTTAGAGTGTTTTCTTCAAAAAAAGTCTTTGTGAGCTGGATTTACAGCTCAGAATGTAGGCTGAGGCTTTCGCCTTTGGATGACCTAGCCGGCTTTTGTCATCGTCCGTGATAGTTATGGATTCCCCAGACCTGAGAGCTGGCCCAGTGCATCAAAAGTGTGCTAGTGCAGCTCTCCTGAATTTACAGAGCTTATTGGGATAGACCTGGTGTTCCCATCCTAATCCAGGCATGGGACAGGCTTTACACATCACAAATGAAGATAAAGGACAATCTACATCCCACTGTGTGTTTGTGCTTGTGTGTGTTCAGATCCCACGCTACATGATAAATTGAACAACTGGGACATTAGCTGAAACACGAATGAAAGATACAGGGCACAACCTATTGGATGAATCTCAAATGAAATGTTTATGACCTGAAAACCATTTGCGGATCAGTCCTCTGTTAAAAAAAAAAAAAAAAAAATGGTTCCCCCATCAGAGGTTACCTAATAATTCTTTGTGTGCTTAACTATTCATAATTGTATGAAAGATTTTATAAACTATATCATTATATCACAACATACTAGACACCCCATTCTATTTTTCAAATTCTATTTGGAAATGTCAGTATTTTCCCAACAAATTCACTATTTGTAATATTGTAATATCAGTACAGTTAATATAGGGCAAGATCAAAGACCTCCATTTATCATCAGAACATGGGGACGTTCAGGCACACCGGTGCCCAACATTTTGCTACGGTTTCCGGGTTGAACGACATGTTTCCTGGAAACGGTGTGCAACGGGGTTTGAGATACGTTTTCTCTTGTTTGGTGGGTGTGTCAAAAATGTCAGCCCAATCAGCAGCAACGTGTATATAAACCACGCGGTATTAAAGAGACGGATCGCACACGTAAACCAAGTGAAGTCATTTAAGTCCGCCGCAGCTCGGTATACGCAAATAAATTGAAGAAGGGACATGCTTTGCTGCAGAGCTATATAGTAATACAGCATTATCAACATGATTATGATGAATTTGTAAGTAGTCGTATCAAAATAAATTCACAAGAGCAAGTATATTGTTTGCACATGTTTATTTACATTAAAGGCAAAATAACTGAAATAATAAGAGCACAAGTATAGATCTGGAACTTCTTTAAGTCTGTCTAAATATCATGTAGTAATTGCAACGTCTTCTGGTCCATATCCTTTTCTTAGGAAGGTGTGCTACTGATTAATGTAACATAAAAATACTGTACATATTCCTATATTTTATTGTATTGTGGAGTGACACTTTCATAAACTTTTCTATGCTCCTCTTATTATATAATGGTAAATATTACAATATCATAGCACAACAACAGTGATCAGCAATACGATAAGCCTAATACTCACAATAAAAATAACAAGGTCATATAGATCATAACACAGTTTGGAGGTAGCAGCGGATTTATCCTTCACCTGAAATGTTTGGTTCTTTCATCCTGAAATGCCAGGCAGATGTCGGATCACAATAATTAGAAACCATACGCTTCACGCAACCTTCACTGATTGGGATGCTCTCTTTTATTCTGGACGGCAGGGCAGTGACTGTAACATCGAAGCGTATTTTGCAGTATTAAACACGTATTTATACCGATCAGGGTCTGAAAAATTCTTCAAAAAGAACACAAAGAATGGCCTTCTCAGCTGCCATAGTTGCAACTCTTGGGCGCTATCAGAACAGTGTTCAACGATCACCGTTTCCATTTAATAAACGTTTTGCACCGTTTTTTTCGGCTGAACGCACCCAGAACAGGGCCTGTTCTTGTGCCGTTTGCCACATCTGAGATGATTTGAAAGATTCCAGATCTTCTAATCGTGATAACTGGATCTCTGGCTAATTCGGTTCTTCCAACGAATTTGTTTTAGATTAAAAATATCTGGATTAAATTACCTAAAATACTGGGCGCCGTCGCGTTCCGGTATAGATGTATCGAAACCGAAACCACGATCAGCAATGCAGCCGACATTGGCGGCAAGACAGCAACGTAATGACATCATATAATTAAAAGACACTTGACTTAAAAAGTTGACAAATTTCTGGACCTTATAAGGAACAGCCACAAACAAATCATAAATGTTATAATAGATAAATGAAATGTGCGCTGTTTTTAATTTATTTGTAATTTTTTACATGATTCCCAATTATTTATATTCATGATTTCTAGTATTTGTACAGGCTTTACATTTTTATTTCAATGTTGTAATTAGCAATTCATTTAATTTTATCTTTGAAGCAGATTTCTTATGTGACAGCATTAATTAAATTTTCTTAGAGATCACGTTATCTGCATCTCCTGCGCTCCATCAAGCCACTCCCATAATAACCGTCACCACTCAAATTATTGCACGGCTCAGATTAACTGTATAATATGTGTAAGACTCCAGTACAATCAAAGAGGGCTTCTATACTCTTTGGTACAATTATAAAGTAATTATTTTATCATGAATAAATCTTTCAATGAGTAAAATTGGCTGTCTATAGTATTATAGACTACACAACATTATTATATTATTTTCAAATTAATTTTTAAATTATTATTATTACTTTAAATTATTATTCCTGGACTAGTAGGGTAGGCTACTCTTGTAATAAAGTAGCAGTGGCTGGGACATATTTTAAGTATCAATTCTGCTTAAAAAGATGCAATCTAATCCTGTTTACGTGAAATAAGACTGCTCCCGAGCAGGTTTAAATTTACGGACCTGTTGCTATGACAGCAAGTCAGGGGTCCGTTCTTCGTACGTCGCTTATTACATCCGAGATCAAATGACACATCCAAGATGATATCATCGCACTAATCAGGATCTGGCTAATTCGGTTCTTCGAACGCACCTGTTGTTGATGATTAGTATGGCTGGATTGAGTTATCGGAGATAATTGCTACGTTCATGGGTTGGTTATGAAAAAGGACAGATGTATCGATACTGAAACCACGATCAGCAGTGCAGTGATTGGTTACGGTAAGACGGCAACTTAATGACATCATATCATTAAAAAAGACACCTGACCTAAAAAACTTGACAAAATTTCTGACTTTTACAAGGAAACAGCCAAGCGAACAAAACTACATAAATGTTATAATAGATAAAATGAAATGTGTTTTAATGTATTTTGTATTCTTTTTTTACATGATTCCCAAATTATTTATATTCACGATTTCTAGTATTTAGCTAGGCTGTACATTTACTTCAATGTTGTAATTAGCAATTCATTTAATTTTATCTTTGAAACAGATTTGCTACGTGACAGCATTAAATAAAGTTTCTTAAGGGTCAAGATCATGTTATCTGCATCTCCTGCGCTCCATCAAGCCACTCCCATAATATCTGTCATCACTCAAATCTCGGATTCTCGGATAACGACTCAGATTAACTGCAGAGCATGTGTATAAGACTCCAATACAGTTATCAATTATTTCATCACTAATAAATCTTTCAATAAGTAAAACTGGCTGTGTCTATAGTATTATAGACTACACAACATTATTATACTATTTTCAAATTGATTTTTAAATTATTATTATTTTAAATTAATGTCCCTGGACCAGTAGGGTACTCTTGTAATAAAGTAGCGGTGGCTGGGGCAGATATTAAGTATCAATTCTGCTTAAAAAAGATGCAATCTAATCCTGTTTACATGAAATAAGCCTGCTCCCCAGCAGGTTTAAGTTTACGGACCTGTTGCTATGACAGCAAGTCTAGGATGAGCTTCGAAGAACCAAATGATCCAAGGTCAAGCAAAATCGGCAACAATCAAATCCAGCTAACTGAGTTAGTGACGTACGAAGAACGGACCCCAGAATTGCTAATTAGCTGCAATGTGCACCACTTTACATAGAATTTTTCCTATCCAACGCGGAAGTCTGCCCAACTGGAACGGTGCTTTACATTTCCCGTCTCTGGTGTTTGTAGTCAAATTAACATATTTTCAGAAATAAACCTGCGCACGTTTTTATATTTCGTTATATTGAAAAAGTTTAAATTCAGTCGATCTTTTTTACCCCGTTTTAACATGGATTTCTAAGGACACCAGAACACAAAGCACCCAAATGGAAGTTAGAATCCATCATTGCACTGCTCATCGGTTACTCAGGAAAAGGTGGATAGGATTATATAATAATATTAGAGATCAACCGATATTTTTTTTAAGAACCAATACCCATTATTTGCATGTTTATGTGACCGATAACCGATGTTTATTTATTGTTTTAGTTCTCTTTTTGACACAATGATACCAACACTGAACATAATATTTTTATTTTTATTAATAACACTGTCAGTACTATAATTTCTCTCCCTCCTTGCAAACAAAATGACTCTTATTTCTACATCAGTAAACAGAGTGGTCTGAAACTGAAAGAAATAAAACAAAATAAATAAATAGATAAAATAGGGCCCTTTGCTACCTTAGTGTGGCTTAGTAATCCTGGTTGAGTTCCTCTAGTTTGATTGGATGAGTGGCACTCAGATTCTTGTTATTCAGAAGCACCAGTAAGATATTTCACTGTTTGTATTATACCACTTGTCCAGAGTTGCAGACCAGAGTATGTTAGTGATGCGAAGCAGTGTGAGAGGACATCATGTTTTTGTATCCATAGACTGTGATCCTTTAATTGGTTTGGTTTGTAATGATTCAATTTCTTTGTTAGCGTAACTTCATTCCATGTTGTGGCTTCCGGGGTTTATTAGTCAGTGCTCAGTCATTGTGTTGGTTATGTGTCACAGGAGGTGGTCATACACTTTCATACTGTCAGCAGATCTTGAGATGTACTTAATAGTACCATAACGGATTGTCATAAAAGTTGTTTGTTAATCACAGCTACATCAGAGTTGTGGGAATGAACATGAACCCTGACTGACATCCAGTGAAATTCATGAGGATTTGATTCCAAATCATTCAGATGCTTCTGCTTACTGGCACTGGAGAAGGAGAGAGTGAGAGATTGTAGTGAAGAGAGTGCTAACCTTCATGTGAACTCTGAGAAGGATGAGTAGAATCACAGATATGTCCTTGGCTCTGCTTCTCACATCTCCATGTGTGTTGCATTTGTAGGGTTATGTTTGTTGAAAGAACCTCTCCTTTGTTCGTGCTGTTGAACAGCTATGCATCTTGAAATGTTGATGGTTTCTCTCACAACTCTGCTAAGCTGCGTGTGACAGGGATATCTTCACATATCAGCGACTTCATTAAAAATATCTCCTCTTTATGCTTTTATAATACTCCATTAACCTTACACCTAACTGGTCTTTGATTTTCAGTAGTCTGTCGTCAGAGGATCAAAGTAGATCAAAGCCACATTAACGATCTCCATTTCTGTCATTCTGTCACTAAAAAGGAAATCCTTCAGATGTTTGGTCTAACATCTGAAAAACATCCTGACCATTTGGTCAATCTGACCTCCACTGAAGGGGAAACCCCACAGGATTTCTGTCACTGTTGGGAAGGGGATTTCTAATGAGTACTGTATCTTCTAATATGAGTTTAGTGATGCACTATGGATAGAGTTAAAAACATGAGAAAAGAAACTGCGTCAGAGAAAGGACAGTCGGGTAGTTTCCCGCTGTTACGCAGCTCATCTGCAGTGCACATTGTCAATGCACTTGGAAAAATGTCATTTTGGAGCTTGACTTCTATAGAACTGGGTTTGGATGAATGCCATGTGCTACTGATAAGCATGGAACTCTTTCTGAAGAAATATATCTTTATTGCTGAACTTGATGCGTATAATGTGGTATTATTTCCATTTAAATCAGAAACTGATTTATGTTGGATAAATATCAGTCTATGTTGTAGATTATGGAGAGAGATTGATTGGTTCATGGTGAGAGGCAGAGTAAAAAAACCCTCTAAAATATCACATAAAAGCATATTTGTTTCTCTTAATTTTAACTTCATATTTCACGATTGTGACTTTAAATCAATACACAATAATATTTGTATATACAAAATGCACCCTAGACAATATAATTTTGCCATATTGTTGACTTTATATCTAAGAATTTTAATGGTACTTTTGTTATTATATATTATTTCTCATTATTGTGATTATATCTGACAAATACGGTACAACTTGCTCATAATTGCAACTTTATTTATTGTAAACATTGTCTCACAATTGTGGCCTGATATCACAATTATATATTTATATATTTGTGTAATGTTGTATACAGGTGCTGGTCATATAATTAGAATATCATCAAAAAGTTGATTTATTTCACTAATTCCATTCAAAAAGTGAAACTTGTATAACGTATACATTCATTCCACACAGACTGATATATTTCAAGTGTTTATTTCTTTTAATTTTGATGATTATAACTGACAACTAATGAAAACCCCAAATTCAGTATCTCAGAAAATTTGAATATTGTGAAAAGGTTCAATATTGAAGACACCTGGTGCCACACTCTAATCAGCTAATTAACTCAAAACACCTGCAAAGGCCTTTAAATGGTCTCTCAGTCTAGTTCTGTAGGCTACACAATCATAGGGAAGACTGCTGACTTGACAGTTGTCCAAAAGACGACCATTGACACCTTGCACAAGGAGGGCAAGACACAAAAGGTCATTGCAAAAGAAGCTGGCTGTTCACAGAGCTCTGTGTCCAAGCACATTAATAGCGAGGCGAAGGAAGGAAAGAATGTGGTAGAAAAAAGTGTACAAGCAATAGGGATAACCGCACCCTGGAGAGGATTGTGAAACAAAACCCATTCAAAAATGTGGGGAGATTCACAAAGAGTGGACTGCAGCTGGAGTCAGTGCTTCAAGAACCACTACGCACAGACGTATGCAAGACATGGGTTTCAGCTGTCGCATTCCTTGTGTCAAGCCACTCTTGAACAACAGACAGCGTCAGAAGCGTCTCGCCTGGGCTAAAGACAAAAGGACTGGACTGCTGCTGAGTGGTCCAAAGTTATGTTCTCTGATGAAAGTAAATTTTGCATTTCCTTTGGAAATCAGGGTCCCAGAGTCTGGAGGAAGAGAGGAGAGGCACAGAATCCACGTTGCTTGAGGTCCAGTGTAAAGTTTCCACAGTCAGTGATGGTTTGGGGTGCCATGTCATCTGCTGGTGTTGGTCCACTGTGTTTTCTGAGGTCCAAGGTCAACACAGCCGTATACCAGGAAGTTTTAGAGCACTTCATGCTTCCTGCTGCTGACCAACTTTATGGAGATGCAGATTTCATTTTCCAACAGGACTTGGCACCTGCACACAGTGCCAAAGCTACCAGTACCTGGTTTAAGGACCATGGTATCCCTGTTCTTAATTGGGTAGCAAACTCGCCTGACCTTAACCCCATAGAAAATCTATGGGGTATTGTGAAGAGGAAGATGCGATATGCCAGACCCAACAATGCAGAAGAGCTGAAGGCCACTATCAGAGCAACCTGGGCTCTCATAACACCTGAGCAGTGCCACAGACTGATCGACTCCATGCCACGCTGCATTGCTGCAGTAATTCAGGCAAAAGGAGCCCCAACTAAGTATTGAGTGCTGTACATGCTCATACTTTTCATGTTCATACTTTTCAGTTGGCCAAGAATTCTAAAAATCCTTTCTTTGTATTGGTCTTAAGTAATATTCTAATTTTCTGAGATACTGAATTTGGGGTTTTCATTAGTTGTCAGTTATAATCATCAAAATTAAAAGAAATAAACACTTGAAATATATCAGTCTGTGTGGAATGAATGTATACATTATACAAGTTTCACTTTTTGAATGGAATTAGTGAAATAAATCAACTTTTTGATGATATTCTAATTATATGACCAGCACCTGTATTTCTAATAAGCATGATTTTATGTGAAAATGTGACTATATCTCACAATTAAAACTGTCAATTTTCAACTGTCTTGTAATTGTAACATTATATCTTAAAATTGTGAGTTTTCACAACTTTAACAAATTTTCTTCTTTTCTGTTTCTCGTAATTGGTACTTTGTATCTGACAATGTAACTTTATTTCTTTTTTTGAACTTAACTTCACAGTTACCTGTTTTTTTTTTTTAACCACCAAATCTTTCACAACATCACTATTCAGTACAGGTGAACAGATAAAATGATTTCAATCTCACGCATTCGCTCAGTGACAAATCATGAATGAACTGGTACGATTCTGCCCGTGCTTGCTGGAAAATGAGCCAATTATGCGTTAGCTAGGGGTAATTGTACATCCGCTGAACCTCAGCAGCTTTGGAAGGCAACATGCAGAGATAACTGAGACTTTGTCAGATGCTATTATCGATAAACCCACATCACCCAAGCACCACTGCGCAAGAGACCTGGTCTCCTTCTCAGGCCAGTTAAATAATTTTTACAGTTTGTTGTTTCAAACATGACCATGACTACAAGGTCAAAACAGTGACCGCGATTCTGCGAGATCATTGTGGGCTGTTCTTATTTTGCTTTTGGAGAGCGAAGAGGAGAAAAGAATCACTTAATGAACTTGAACTCCAGCAACCCTTGACCTTCGCAGAGGAGGCTGGACAAACAGATGGGGTCAGGGATGTGCCGGTCGCAACCCTGCTGTTTTCTCTATCAGCAGGGAAGAGTGGAACAGGGGTCATCATGTCAGAGGTCACAGTTCATCGGAGAGGGAAGAGTAACACATGTAAGCAGACATTAACACTCAGGGATATTAACTCACACATGCAGAAACTGACACTCATGTAGGAGTGAGAGCTGGTAAGCCAAAGAAGGAACCAGAAGGAACGAGTCTGTAGGCCTGCATCTGGATACCAGATGGCAGTTGAGTCATGCTTGGGTTACCAGGGGTTGGGAGCTGTCTGTAAAGGAGGAGAAGGGGGAGGGGGCGAAAACACACACACACACACACACACACACACACACACATGATTTTTCTCTTTCATATATTAGCTCTCGTTCTCCCGCTTTCCTTTTTCCCTCTCCCTCTCGCTCACTCGCTCTCTCTCACACACGATCTCTGAATACATAAGAATGGTGTTCTCTCAGGAGAGCAAGCCCCTGTGGAGAGGCAGATTGCTCCCAGGCACAGCTGACCTGGGGCTAAACCCGACACCTGACTTACTGTGCTGCTGACGAAGAGTTCAGCCTGAGGGTGACGCATACCACACTTCTCCATACAGAAAAATAAAGAGTGAGAGGCGCTTTAACATGCAAAACCTTCACTCAAAAAATGATACGCTACAGTACATTCACTTAAAAATGTCATCAAGTGGCTCCACTGTATAAGTAGCTTCAGCCATTTGAACAGTGAATTCAAGATAACATTTTTATGGTGGTTTTCAGGTAATGAAGGAAAAAAAATTTACTTTTCCAGTGTCATATTTTTGGCTATTTGCTTTTATTATGACAGCACAGTTCAAACTAAGACAGGAAGCAGTAGGAGAAAAATGAGATCAGAAAAGTGTTATCCGAAGAGCTAGAACTCTATTTTTTTGAGTGCTATATGTGAAATTTGAAATCTCAATTTCAAAAAATTGCCCCTTATAACTGGTTTTGTGGTCCAGGGTCACATATGTAGTCTTTATACAGTATAGATTAAAGCTCTGACATACAGAATAATTTTGTTGTATGTTATTTAGCACTTTCATTCATTATGCAAATCATTAACAAAAAAAAAAATGTGTTGGATTTACTTTGAAATTTCATGTCAAGTGGCTCCACTTGACTGCTTCAGCCATACTTTGTATATTTAAATGTTCACCATTAATTTTTACGTTTGTTTTTTAAGCAATGAAGGAAAAAGTGCATACTTTTTTTCTCTGTTATATTTTTGGCCATTTGCTTTTATCATGATAGGACAGTTCAAGCTGAGACAGGAAGCAGAGGAATGGGATCAGAGCTGGAGTGCTATTTTTAGAGTACTATATGTAGTCTTTATGTAGACTATAGCTCTGACATACATATTTTGTAGTATGTTATTTAGCACTTTTTTCCATAGTGTCCTGCAACATACTCATTACAGGTTCAGGCCTCCTGAAATAACCTGGCGATAGTGCCTTGGTTAAATCACAATAATAATGCACTGTAAAACACAGTTTTTCAAAATTTTTATCAAAACAAAAGATTATTGGTCTATGTTTACAAGAAAATACTATTTCAGTCTTTCTACTTAAAAATGTCATGTTTTATATAATGTGTTACTTGTTATTTCTTTGTACTTATTTGAGTGAAAATTGTTTCAAAGTAAAATTTACCACTTTTTTACTGTGGTTCAGTGTTCAGTATTTTAAAATGAATAGAACCTCAATATAACCAGTCATTTCTTGACAGTTCTATACAGTTCTGCATTTGCTCTGGCTTGTACTGTAGTGTTCTCCACACTCCGCTTAGCGTAACTTATTTACCTGTATTTTGTCATAACACTGATGTTATCTTTTAGTGTCAATAGGTGCATACTGAACCCAGTGAAATAGGTCAGAACCTGACAGGAAAGAAGATCAAATCAGAAGTCGGTGGACAAAAAGGTTGTGACCTCTTTTGATGTTCAGCAACATGCAGGAATATTTTGTCTGGTTTCTTTTGGCATGCCCTGCATTGTTCAATACAAAGGTCAGATAACCGACATCATCTCGGTGTGTGATCTGACATGAAACTGTTTTATGAGGGAACAGTCCTAGGAGATAAAGAAATAAAGCATGAGAGCTTGCACACAACTCGTACCTCGGCTTTCGCAAGAAACAAAATGTCTTTCAGTTCCAGGGAGTCCAGGGTAGCTCTCTGTTTTCAAAAAAAAAGAAAAAAAGACAGGATTAGAAGTTTTAAGCAGTAATGTGTCTCTACCTTACTTCAAACTAACCATCAACCACTACGCTGCCGTTATGAGAAAAGTTCATAAATTAAGCATTGGCTTTGATAAAAATAAAAGAGACAGAAAAAGCTTTGTGCCCATTTGGTTCAAAGCATGGAAAGAAAGAGAGACCACAGATAAAATGATTCAACATCACCAATAACGTACTTATGGTAAAACAGCTTCAAAGTAACAACATTACTTTGGTTTTTTAGTCATATTTTATATTTATTGAAAAAATGTGGAATACTAACCATGTACATCATGGCTTATGTCAAGTAATCAGCCTCCAAATGTTGTTTGGTAAATTCTGGTGATGATAAAAATCACCCACTTGTTTTTAATTTTTAATTTAGAGACAAGTGCTACTATTCTGAATTCTGGACTATTTGATTTCATAACCGGATCACAGGTCTCCCTTTTTTCCTGAGAGGTGACGTGGATCTGTTCTGCTCATCCAAGTAAAGTGCAGAAATGGACAAACGAACAGTGCTTTTCAGATTTAGCAGCTGGAGTGTCCCTAAGGAATTGAAAGGAAAACAAAATGTCTGTGTCCTTCAAAAAGTAGTAATTAAATGGTGGACAATTTTGTAGCGTTACTATGCACTGAACCGGCTCCTGCTGAACTGGCATGTTTGCGTTTGTCAGTTCCTCAGGTCCAGGTATCAGTCATGAGCGGTACTATGCCAAAATCAATACCTGGTCCTTCCCCCCAACCAGTGATTCATATTCCATATGGCTCAACTGTCTGAGACATGGTAAGAAATGAACGTTCGTTGGAAAAAATGTTGTGTGCAAACATTTATATATATATAGACATGTATTTATACTACCGTTCAAAAATTTAGGGTTGGCAAGATTTGTTAATGTTTTTGAAAGAAGTCTTTTATGCTCACCAAGGCTGCATTTATAACAATTTAAATACCTGTTTTCTATTTTAATATATTTTAAGATGTAATGTATTCCTGTGATGGCAAAGCTGAATTTTCAGCAGCCATTAGTCCAGGCTTCAGTGTCTCATGATCATCCAAAAACCATTTTAATATGCTGATTTGGTGCTCAAGAAACATTTCCTATTATTATATGTATACGTTATACAATTGTGCTGTTTCTGTTCTCTTTTTTTTTTTACATTAGTGCATACATATATGTAGCTTTAATCTAGAATAAAGTGAGAGGTCTTTATAACAGCATTACAGCCAGAGAATAAAAGAAAATGAATAAAATTCCACTTCATGCAGAGTTTGGTGCTGGAGAGACACTCAGTAATACAGAACAAAAGCTTCTAGTAAATGCGCAGTAAGATTCACATGGGGCAAATATCTGAATAAAAATATGCTATTCTTTCCCAAAGTGTTCTTTTATAGCATCAGTGTATAAACGTTTGCGTGTCTGGAGCGCGTGTTTCTCAGTAACTAATGGTGTTTAATATAGCCTCTAAACGTGTGCAATATGTTCCTTGGTCTTTTACTACGCTGTTCAGTTTTATTTACTTGTTTTTAATATTTTTTCATCTCACCCAGGTGCTTGTAAATTTGCTTGTTGACAAAGCACTCAGAGCATAAACTGGTGAGCGGCTTTTTGAACTTCTGAGGCCTCTGAAGGCTCCAGATTGGCTGATTAAGTAGGGTAGGGATTTATTTCAGATTGCTCCTAATCACACCATTTTTTTTTTCGCACAGATTCATGACAACAATTCTGGAAAATTTCTGTTTAGTAAGCAGTCTCCTCTCCGGAAAAAAAAACAAACTTATATTAGATATAACCTTTAAAAAAAAACACTAAACACTTGCAACAATTTGCATCATTAGATAAGTAGAAAGGAAAGACTCAAATCTGTGCCTTGCAAAAGTTCTCGCAGAAATATCCATCTCTTGTTATCGTTGCTCACTCTGTTCCTCATCTGTTTTTCTTGACATTACTTTTGCTGGAGCAGCTAAGTGGAGAGGAACGCAGTGTGGTCGAATATGACCAGCATGTGTTTTCTTTATAGAGAAGGTGTTTGTGTGATATGATGCACTGAGACTTCTGTAAATCAAATGTTGCGTGTTTGATTTAGAGTGTGGCTTTGGTTCTCAGTAAGTTCCCCTTAATGGGCCGTGATAGATTAACTTATGAGGACAGTTTGTAGTCTATTACAAACAGGAAAGAGAAGTATTGCATTGACTGAAAGGAATTCATACAAAGCACAGTTTAGCATCAGTAATCTGCCACTGAATAATCTGCCACTGAATGGGCGGCTTCGATAAATTTGCTGATAGTTTCTCCAATGGGATTTCCAACAGAGCAGGAAATGACTTGATTTAAATTTCTTGAGATAAGTTTGGGGTTGTTTTTGTCTAAGTCTGTTGTACTTACCAAGGTTGCATTTATTTGATAAGGAATAACAGTACTCTTATGAAATATTATTACAATTTAAAATAACTCTTTTATGAAGGCAAAGCTGAATTTTCTGTAGCCATTACTCCAGCCTTCAGTGTCACAGGAGCTTTCAAAAATCTTTGATTTTAAAATAATAATAATAATAAGATGCTTCACAGTGAACACAATGAACATCTGATGCTTTTCCCCCCTCACAGCACTATACTGTGTCTCTATAATTAAACCAAATGTGTTTCCAGTATCAGTGATTAACCTGTTGAATAGCAGACATTGGCCAGGTTTCAGAGACAGGGCTTAGCCTAAGGCAAGATTAGGCCATAGTTCAATTAGGACATTTAAGTAATTTTTATAAACATGCCTTAGAAAAAAACATTACTGGTGTGCATCTTGAGACAAAACAAATGCACTGACATGTTTTAAGATCAGTCAGTGCAAGTTTCTTTCAGTTGAAACAGCTCAGATTTACATTTTAATCTAGGACTAGCCTTAAGCCTTGTCTGTGAAACCGGGGGATGGTGTTTGTCATCATGGTCAACGCTTGCACCGTGTGGGTTAAATGGAAAGTTCTAGTCTAGCCTGTGTTATTCTTGCTCAAGGGGAAGGATATCTTATTTGGTAAGTTATATTTAGGTCTGTATGAAGGCCTTTGTGTCTTGTTCGGCACAGGTGTACTTATTACGCATCTGAATGCATATACTGTATATAAACTAGTTGGGTCCAAAAATTTAAAGGTAGAACCAGAAACTGGTTGCATGCGGCTGGATCATTTATTGGTGAGCTAAAACCTGGAGGCTTTTATTATTTATTGAATTGGATGGATGAATGGATGTCTGTACTTGTACAAGATCTTCCGTACAACATCCCAGAAAATTCTGACAAGTTACTTGATCGTTTCTGCACATCCCCAGTACTTGCACAATAACCATTAAAAACTTGAAAACTCTAGCCTTGAGAATAGCTCGGTTCGTCTTGGTTTCTTTTGATTTTTATGCTTCTCGCAGATACTTGGTGTACATCCAGTGTCCATCAGCTCATCATTTTTGAGGTCTGTCTAATCAGCGGTACAATAGCGAAAGCACGAATGTAGCAAAGGTTCAGTCCATAATCTGAGCTGGCTTCACAATGAAATGTGGAGAGGTCTTTTTAGGGTGAAATGTATATGATTATCCGCAACATGCCAGATGGCCACATTGTCTCCACGCAGTGAACTTGAATTCTTTCGGGGTTCACCAAAGTTCACCTGCTCTAGACAGCACCATTTATATGAATTGAAAAGGACAAACTGCAGGTTCACAACTTTAGAAGGTAATATCACATATCATGTAGAGCAGCTGGAAGGAGAACCGTGAGAGAAGGTGTCATTTTTCTAA
>JAFVLL020004510.1:0-40470 GCA_021397915.2 Tor tambroides | reverse complement strand
TTTTAAATATTGAATTTGATGTTCCGAATTTCTTCTTCATCTTGAAAACTTGAAGCTGTATTTTTAAAAACTGGATATTTGCAGTCAAAGACTTCGGAACAAAAAATCCGCTGTCTGAAAATACATGTCTATATTGTGTTAGGCTACATTTCAAATGTTCATTATTCAAGTTTTAAAAAAACTAATTCAGAACTATGTTAAATGACACATAATATTCAGTTTTGTTAAATGACACTTGTCAATAATTCAAATTTAAACAATTCAAATTCAAATAGTTTTGTCATATTATGAGCTCCATATTACCACAGATGTATATGTGTGTTTATATCTAGTTCAGATCTATTATGTATGCAATTTGCTTCTATTAACAGACACGACAGATTATTATCTTTTCAATTAAGGGGAAATTGTTTAATTGCTACAATTTAAAATTATTGTTACTTTTTAGTAACGTCATCTATCATGTTCAGCACACAAATTTTAAACAGTGATTTAGAGTTTCCTAGTGACTGTTTTAATGGTCATAGATTATTTTCTTCTCAATAAGCGGAAAATAGTAAGTAAGTATTTATTTATTTATTTATGTGGTGTCGTAAATAATGTAATCTATATTATTACCAAATTGTGGATTCAATATTTGGCAATAATATAACATAATAAGACATTTATAAGCAATATCTTGTTGGCCAGTCATTTTGGACCAGGAACAACACAAGTGTAACAAGGTGTAAAAATGATCATTTTGGGGGCAAAGTTGTTATACTCCGTGTGAGCAAAGTCAACGTGCAATGTGATCACATTAACTAGCATTTTCTGAAATGCACCAACAAGCAACCTATTCAACTGACGAACAAACGTACCTCCCTGAAAGTTTGGATTAACTCCTGGCTCTGGGTACGAGGTGTATGCCATATTAATATTTGGATATGGAGGTGAATTGTATCCTGGGTTGTGGGACATGTCTTTTCCTATGTAATCTGCTGGATGGCCTGGGTAGGGTGGAGCAGATTCATAAACTTCAATGGTTTTCATAGCCTCTATATCCTCCATATCCTCCATATCCTCCAGATATTCCACCGTTTCCAAATCATCCAAATCAGCTTCTCCTGCCTTATCCATATTCTAAGCTCCTTCAACAAAAAAACAATAAAATATTACAGAAGCACAAAGAAGATGAGCTGCGAGTTAGACTTACAGTCGTTTTAGGTGTGAGGACTACTTGAGTCCCAATGGAAATGCCAGCAAAAAAAATGTTGACAAGGCTCATTCAAATCTCTACAGTGCATCCAAATTTCATTCCGACATGGAAATGTTCTGTTTGGAAAGTATTTTGCACTGCTTTTCCTTTTGGTCATGGAAACAGAGCTTCATTTTCCACCGCATCATCAAGACCAGGTACTTAAGACATATGACATAGCTTGTAAAAACAAAGTTGTAGAGCTTCCCTCTTCCATTTGAAAATCAAATTAGCTATTAGAGTTATTTCCCAAAACAAAATTTTTACCTCATTTACATTTACAATTATGAAAGTTTGTTGAGTCCCCAATAACAAAAATGTTATTACATCCTGAAAAATCCTTTTTTTCCAAAAAAAGATGTAGTATTACCTAATTTGATCAAATTATCAATTAAAACTTTCCACTTTGTATAGCCCTCCACATACATAAAAAATAAGAATGAAGATTTTTCAAATGACATAAACATATCAGCTTTAATGCACTTCTCAAAATAACAAAAGAAAGAGTCAAATATCAGATGTTTTGGTGACAAAAGAAGTATTCAAAATGTATCATTTAACTTAAAATCTTAAAAAGGAATGAAAAAAATCATTGTTAGTCGTAAAATAATTTCTTCATAATTATTCATATATGTGAGAATCGGCAGAGAACAAATAGTTGTAGCCTGACATTGTTTGTGGCAGTTTTTCTGATTATTAAGGGATATTATAATGCTTCTTCATGAAATGCATCATTTTGTGAGAAAGTGTGATGCACTAGAGCACTATTTCTGAAATCAGCATCCCAAAATTAGAAAGAAAATGAGACTTAAACCAGATATGTTTGTTATAAATTTGATAGGTAAAAAAAAGAGGAACTGATGAGAACAATGAGATTTTGAGGCATCTGGGTGTTGTAGAGCTCTGACGTCAGTGCAATAACCAATTTCCATTTAGTGGCCGGCAGGCAATAATTACAAATGTCTTTTTTTATGGATTACCAATTCAGCAACGCTGTTGCCAAACAATGAGTCTTATAGACTGTGATTCTCATGTTTTAAAGTCATGAATCAACTTCCATTAGACTTGCCAAAGAATTCAGCAGCATGACTCTTTTGTCATTCACCCAAACAATATGCAAACAGAGGCAGAAAACAGAGCTCTCAGCCACAGATGGTGAATGAATTTTCAATTTTAACGTAACATTGTTCTATGTATAATAATATAAGGAATAACTGACAATGCACTATTGAATCATTGAAATGAATGTAAACTAACTGTCATATCTGTTAACTCTTGGTCATTAGATTATATCTAATTGCCTTAGCTCAAAACCACCAAAGGTTTCACAGATATTGCTCTTCTGTATCTTCATCTATTTCTCACACTGATTAAATCTACTTCCAGACCAACTTACCTACAAGAATGAGAGGTCAGTGAAATTTGAGGTTGGATGTTGTATTTCCTTGGAGACCAGATGATACTGAGTTCAGGAAAAGGAGAAAAGGGTGTGTATGAGTTCTAGAGGAGGGTGAAGAAAAGAAGCAAAAAGGGAGGAGATTTTTAACCGAATCACAACCAAATATGCTCACGATGACGACTTCAACTTCTGAGATTGTTATTTGGTGGCTAATAGATTCATTCAATCCATCAGACTTGATCTAGGTTAACAGTGTACAGAAATGCATATAGTAGTGAATTTCATCCAGAAGGACTCTATCACACTTCTATACATATTTTTAATGCATCATCAGCTTATTGGCTTTTATGCTATTTATTTTGATTTAAAAGTGCTTCTTCTGTCCTACTGGAGACCACTGACAATATGACCTGCCTATGATTTGAAGTTATGTATTCATGCTTATATGCATTAGTTTGGTTTTCTTGAGCCTTGTCGTGCCATTAGTTTTGCTGCGTGCAAGAGTTGTTTGAATATCTTTGCATTCACAAACTGGTTGATGACATAGAATCGCCAAAAGCAGTGAATGCAGTAATTAGTGATCTTATAATAAAATATACTGTATTTTGAATCTTTTTATAGTCTTCAAATGTATTCATATTACTATTTTTACACTTATGTGCCTGTGTGTCTAGATAGAGAGAGAGAGAGAGAAATAAAGTGTGAAAATAGTAATATTAACCTAACTAATATCCTTACTAACACCTTTTAGTTGACTTTAAGATTTGTTTGAGCACCAATTTGTCACATTAACTTCTAGTTCCCAGCATGCTTTGTTTCTCTATGAGTAAATGTTGAAATTAAGTGTTATTTCATGTGTTTGTGCTCAGCATTAATATAAGGAGAGATCTGTTAGTGTTTAATGTTCTGTTATGTTTGGTTTTGTAAGGGTTTCTGTTATATAACAAAACAGCCATGTCTGTCACTTTCTCATAAACACAAGATGTAGTTTTTTTTATTTTCTCAACTTAAACTGTACTAGAGAGTGTGTTCATTTTAGACTGCCACTTACACATCATTATAGGGCCTAAGTCATAAATGAAGTGCAAGTGACACTCTAAAATGAACACACTCTCTAGTACAGTGAATCATGAGCTAAGCAAGCCTGGATATATTTGCTATGCTAATCTTCTATGTAAACAAACCGTTTCCGTTCACATCCATTGTATAGGTCATGAAGGGCTCACAGTGTTTGATGAATCATTTGAGTCAGTATCAAAAGGGGCTCGTTTGTCACCACCTATTGGTTAAATTGCATAACAAATAATAGCGAATAAGCCTTTAGTTTTTTTTTTTTAAAATCAATGTTCTCTCATGTACGGTGCCCGTGAGGGGTCGTATTCGGTTCACTTAGTTTTGTCGTGGCCACGACATATTAAGTCGTGGGAACGTGATAATATGTCGTGGCCACGAGATCGTTTTGTCGAGGTAACGACATCCTTATGTCGTGGCCTCGAGATGTTATGTTGAGGGAACGACATCCATTTCTCGTGGCCACGACTTCTTATGTTGAGGGAACGACATATTTTTCTCGTGGCCACGAGTTTAATGCGTAAACAAACCTACGTGACCATAGCAACCCGGGATTATCAGGGATTCATTAATATTTTATTTTGAATTAAGAAATTATTATATTAATTATTATAGAAATTATTACATAATTTAATTATTATATTAATAGGCTACCGGACTGTAGGCAATTGCATGCGAATGTAACCAGCATTCGAATTATCACAAATAGGCTAAATGTTACATAAAGTACATAAAATAAAATAGACCTACAAGAAAACATTTGTTATCCATCAGTCTTACTAGCTGTGTCCATTAACTGATCGTCTTTTTATGTAATATTTGTATATTATTATTAGCCAATTATTATATTTTTATATTCGTTTTTTTCCCTTCATTTCGATCTCTTTACATAACATTCTGAACAGTTTTGTAAATAAGCCTACTGTAAATGCTCCGACATAAAGCTTTGATTATGCTGACTGGAATTTATAGCCAATATTTCTCTTTTTTCTGCCAATTAATAATTATTAATATTATAGCCTACTGCCTAGTGTTTGGTTGAGGAATTAATCAATCATTCACGTAGTTTCATTTGTAAATGAAAACTTACACGCTCATTTATCATCACGCACTGGCATAAATAGCCTACAATCATAAAGCATTGGCATAATTGTCAGGCGTTTGCAGTATTTGCAAAAAATATGGTAGCAAATAGCATAATTATACAGAACATTAATTAGGTAAAGAGATACATGAATTGAAAGGGGAAATAATAAAATATTATATATGAAATAAATATAAAAATATAGCCCTGACAAGTTAATATAACCTAATAATAATAATAATAATTATATACAAATATTAAATGAAATGTTTAATGTTAATAAAAATGTTTTATCCATCTCTGATAATCCCGGGTTGCTATGGTCACGCATTAAACTCTTGGCCACGAGAAAAATATGTCGTTCCCTCGACCTAAGAAGTCGTGGCCACGAGAAATGGATGTCGTTCCCTCAACATAACATCTCGAGGCCACAACATAAGGATGTTGTTACCTCGACAAAACGATCTCGTGGCCACGACATAATATCACGTTCCCACGAGTTAATATGATGTTCCCACGAATTAATATCTCGTGGCCACAACATATTATCACGTTCCCACGACTTAATATGTCGTCGCCACGACAAAACTAAGTGAACCGAATACGACCCCTCACGGGCACCGTACTCGTGTTCATTTTGAATGCGTTTTGTTCACATTAACCTGAAGAAATCCTGATGTTTCTGACCTGCTTACCAATGTAATCATAGATCTCATAAACTCCACCCTTTTACAACACTTATTTTTACTCTTTTCTGCCATAGGCTACAGACCTTATCTTGACTAAAACAAAAAAAAATATCAGTGATTAGTTGAGAAGGAAGTGAAAGTGATTTTTGAGAAGTCTTTTTCTGACTTGTGAGTCTCGTGGTTATTTATTTTTAAATTCAAAGTAAATGAAAGTAGATTGTTGGGGTAAAGACGGATTGTCAAACAGTAAAGATGGATTCGCTATTTGTAGAAGAACTTGATTGTCCTTTGTGTTATGAAATCTTCAAGGATCCCGTTGTTTTATCATGTAGTCACAGTTTCTGTAAAGAGTGTCTTCAACAGTTCTGGAGAACCAAGGAAACTCAGGAGTGTCCTGTCTGCAGGAGAAGATCCTCAAGGGCTGATCCTCCAACTAATCTTGTGTTAAAAAACTTGTGTGAGTCGTTCCTGAAGGAGAGAAATGAGAGCCATTCATCGGGGTCTGAGGAGATCTGCTGTTTACACAGTGAGAAACTCAAACTCTTCTGTCTGGAGGACGAACAGCCTGTGTGTTTAGTGTGCAGAGATTCACAAACACACGACAACCACAAATTCAGACCAATCAGTGAAGCGGTTTCATCTTATAAGGTAAGAGAAATTAAAATTTCTCTGTTTAAGTTGGCTTAGCTTTATATTGTAGCCTATATTTATATTATGTTTATATTTATATTAGGCCTATGTTATCATATTAATGTATTTTCTCAGTAGCTGATCCGTTTTGTATTTTCATGTTGTTGAATTCTAGGAGAAGATAAATACAGCACTAAAATCCTTACAAGCGAAACTTAAACACAAAGAGAACATTAAAGGGGAATTTGAGAAAACAGTTCAACACATCAAGGTGAGGAAATGGTCTCATAAATTAGGCTATTTGAATGGGGAGTGGGGTATCATGTAAAAAATAAGAAAACAACATTTTTCGTTTTTTCTTTATCTTTTTTGAAAATCTAAAATAAAGCAAGAATTCGGCTAGGTTGAAAACACATAACCTGCTGGAATAAATATTGAAACGCCCTTTTCAATTGTTCAACCAAATATTAAACCAATGCGTCATCATTCCCAGTGAATGATTTGACCGGGCAGACGGTCACCTACGCAACAAATATCAATTTCATGAAAGTGCTTATAATAGCACGAGTTTATGTTTCCATTTGGCGTACTGTTTATACGCAGAAAAGGACTTTAGCATGCATATGATACGCAATGGGTAGGATAAGGGTTGTGGGCTAGATGCGTATCCTGAGTACATTTGAGAGATGTGTACAGTTGAAACACCTTAAATAACTTGTGTTCACAAGAACCCCGAGCCGTGATTTTTGCTCCACACGTGTATTAATGTTCACTTTGATCGTGAGAAATTTGTCTTTCCACTCCGAAGATAACAGCAAAAGTTGTTTTTCCAAGGTGAGATTTTCATTTCACCATGTCCCTTCCACAATGAATAGCTTATTATTCTTTTATGATTGTTAAACTTAACATGTATCATTGCAAACGTTACTCTGTGCTCTAAAAATAGACATATTTTATGACATTGTTCCATGCAAGGTCTTTTCATAATCTAGAGAAATGTGCGAGCATGTCAGTGGGGTACGGTTTGACGCAGTGTATCAACTGTACCCGGATGGTGTCCTATTGCTTCACATGCTGTTTAGTTGTACAGTGTTATGATAATAGGATGAAAGTCACATTTACACATATTTTACACAAATTCTGTTAAAAAATGATATTTGTGATATTTCAACTGTCTATTATTAATGGACATATTTTCTAACATGAATGTTAAAAGGATTACATAGCATTTTAAGAAATATGGTAAGGTGGTAAAGTGGGTACAGTTGAGACACCCTTTATTGCTATGTACTGTATACAGTAACAGTTCAATCATAGAAAATAAAATGCATACAGAGGCTGTGTGTGTTTGTGTACTGGTAATACCTACATTATTGGGACCAAATGTCCCCACAAGTATAGTAATACCAGTAAATTCACCTTATGGGAATATTTTTTAGGTCCCCATGATGAAACAAGCTTATAAATCATACAGAATGATTGAAAATGTAAAAATGCAGAAAGTTTCGAGTGATGTGTAGGTTTATGTATATTGTTATTTTTACTGTTATGTTTACATTTGTACTGTTTGCCATATATTTTTGTAGTGTTAAATATTTGTTCCTGTTTTGTTTAACTGAATCTGAATTAAATAAAGCAAATAAATACATTTATTTTTAAACTGTAATTATTTAAAACTGTAATTTATTACATTTGCTATAAATGGTTAGCCAGCTTTACAGCATTAAGAATGGGTGTCTCAACTGTACCATGCTACTGTTTCAATTGTACACCATATGGGTACAGTTGAGACAAAAATGCACCTCGTTTTTATGAGCTAATTGTGGAAAATATAAACTACTTATGGCTATTATCAATTTATGATATTTTAGCACACAAGCAAAAAAAAATATCATGTGAAAAATCACTTCATTTCAGCATCTAGTTTTTGTGTAGTGATGAAAAAAGCAGAAAGTGTCTCTACTCTACTCAGTCTACCCTACGTGAAAACTGCATATCCACGTAGGGTACAAATTGCGTATCATATGCACGCCAAAGTCTTTTTTTTTTTTTTTTTGCGTATCAATACAACGATTTCGGCGTACTAATTATACACATTTTCATGAGACCGGGCTGCGGTTATCTCATAAATGTTAATTTACTTCGCAGGTTTTCCTCAGATATGTATCTCGTATATGGATTTAACATCGTCCGCTTCTCAGTGTAGGCCTACAGCATTAAATTAAGATTAAGTTTTGTTCTACACCAGAAACACAAACCATCTATAATGCCTACAAGTACACATCTTAAAATATAAATGGAGGTTCAACTAGCATCAAGTTACAAGAATGTTTCAGAAATTTACTGGAAATTTTCCGCCTTTTTGCAACCCTACACAAGACAAATATCTGTATGCTAATTCACTGTTTGGATTGTCCATCTCTCAGAAGATTAAAGTCTCTGAGGATCTGCAGCCTTACACCCCAGTACAGAAGAAATGCAAGAAATGACCTTTATCTACACTGTAAAATAAGAGTAGTCATCAAACCTATGGAATAAAACAAATGGAAGTCTATAGCAACCCAATTATTTTCAGTGAAAATCTTATTGTTTAAGGTGAAAAAACAAAACATCTGTGTAAATGATGTGATGTGTGTTGATTGAGATAATTGAAGTAAATATGATTTGATTTCAGTCTCAAGCTGAGCACACAGAACATCAGATTAAACAGCAGTTTGAGAAGCTTCATCAGTTTCTCAGAGATGAAGAAGAAGCTACCATCACTGCACTGAGGGAGGAAGAGGAGCAGAAGCAGCAGATGATGAAGGAGAAGCTGGAGGAGATCAACAGTCACATCTCAGCTCTCTCACACACAATCAAAGACACAGAGGACATGATGAAAGCCAATGATGTCTGCTTTCTAAAGGTCTGATTTCAGATCATGGATTGATTGATTGATTGATTGATTAATGATTGATTGAGTTGTTGATGATAAATTGTGTGTTTGTTCTATAGAAGTTTCCAGTCTCAGTGAAAAGGTGAGTGATCTGCTGGTGTCTCTGGTCTCTCTGCTTCTGATCCAAAGCCACTGCAGTTCTGACTCCTGAATGCTCTTCCAGAGTCCAGATCTCACAGCCGGATCCACAGATGCCTTCTGGAGCTTTGATTCATGTGCCACGTTACTTGAGCAACCTGCCATTCAGAGTCTGGAAGAAGTTGTTGGACAGTATCCAATACAGTGAGTCTGGAGAAGATCTGCGCTCTTACACATACATTGGAAATGACACATTCTGCAATATTTATAACATTTATGCTATCCTTTGATCAATAGGATAATTGTCATAATTTAGAATAATCTGTGTACAGTTCACTCTTGATCATTACACGAACATCAGAATAAAAAGGTGATCGGGCCTTTTCGATTGCCAGTCCTTGGCTATGGAATAATCTACCTCTAGCCATTCGCTCTGCCCCCTCTGTGTTCGCTTTTAAAAAGGCTTTGAAGAGGCACTTTTATATTACGACGTTTGAGTCTGATTTAGGAGAGACGTAATATATATTTCCTTTTTTAAGATGTTGTGTTTGTTATTGTCTTTGTTTGGTTTTCTTGAATGCATTGTACAGCACTTTGGGCTGCTCTTGAGGCAGTAGAAATGTGCTATATAAGAAAATAAACTAAACTGAAATAAAAGCATCTGTTGATTTTGTCTCATCAGCTCCTGTGATTCTGGATCCAAACACGGCTCATCCAGGGCTCGTCCTGTCTGATGATCTGACCAGTGTGAGAGACCTCTGGAACAAAGAACCTCGTCCTGATAATCCGGAGAGATTTGATAGCTATTCCTGTGTTCTGGGTTCAGAGGGTTTTAATTCAGGAGTACACAGCTGGGATGTGGAGGTTAAAGGGAATTCATACTGGATTCTTGGAGTAACTACAGCATCGAACCAAAGGAAGGGACGTGAGTTCTTTGACACTGATGTGTGGAGTGTGCAGTATGGACTGTATGAAGGTTCTGGTTTTCATATTAAACAGCAGCTTAAGTGTGTGAGAGTGTATCTGGACTATGACAGAGGAATAGTGTTATTCTTTGATCCTTTAACTAACACACATCTACACATATTCAAAACCACCTTCACTGAAACTGTCTTTCCTTTCTTTGAAACTGCTTCCTCTCTGAGGATCTTGTCGTACAAAATTTAGTAAATGTTACACCTGGATCTTCCTGCTTTCATCATTTCCATTTTTCCAATATTTGATCCATATCACACGAGTAAGAGTGCTGTTGATATGAATCTCAGCACTACAGGCACACTGACTGACACTGACATAATGAACTTACGGCGGCAGCGAATGCTGGTTCAAACTTTTAATTATTATCTAATAATTGTTTGATTGTTTTATAATTTGCTCTATACCATGGTTGTTTTAATTTAAATAATCAACTGAAAGGTTCAAAGCATCAAAGGACTCTTTTAACCAAAAAAAGGTATATATATATATATATATTAACAACTTACATGATCAGTCTGGCGCCCTTGGCTCACTTCCTCCTGGAGCTTACCCTGGAGTTTGTTATAATAATGTGGATCAACAGGCTTCTTACACGAATTATACTTCTTCTCATCATCCATCCAGTGACATTGATATTTCAATATACAACAGCGGAAATTTTCTCATTATGACTCTGTGCTGCCGACCCACCTCTAAGCATCTTATTTCACCACTATATCCACGATAATTTTCGTTCAAAGAAATCAAGGTGGACTGTCGACCACAATGTGCTAGCTGACCTAGCCAGGCCGGCTAACATCAAATCTGTTATGAACAATTTGGCTTATTTAACATTCATCCATTAATAAACAAAGGACCTCTCATTTATGATTTTAACTTTTATATGACTTTGCACATATTTGTGTTATGTCTTATGGTAGCTACCAGCAACAGTGTTAGTGTCTGTAATTCATATTAACCTAGATACATATTAGATGCAAGTTTAAATTTCAATGTTTCCACTTCTAACCACTAGATGTCACTGTCAGCCATAATTAATACATTCCGGTCCTGTCAGTAAAATTGTTTTATGGCATTTTACATACTGTAAGATGAAACAGAATTTGCATTGTTTGACACCTCTGTTTATTCCAGTATTGTATAATGTGCATGAATATTATGAAGTGTATGATATGAACATGCGAAAAATCAGTCTAGATATTCAGTTCACCTGCCACTTTGTGCAAAAAGATTAAAAGCCTTCATAGAAACCCACATTGAGGCAAACAACATCTTCCATAAATTCTTTGAAACCAAGTGAATGTGTCTGGCAGTTATTGTTCGATTTCTAAGTCAGTAGATTCATTGGCCCTCTGACACCCTTTGCTGTCTCTGTTTCTCGTACTGTTAATTGTGGCTGGCAAATAAGTAACTGAGAAAATTACAGTTATTGTTCTTCATGTTTACTAAGATGAAAAAAAAAACACTTCCTAAGTTCCCAATTAAAAAAAAAAAAAAAAAAAAAAACACAAAAAAAATTATTTTTTTTTTCATTGACAGTTTAGGTATCCACCTTTTGATGGCCACTAGATGTCACTGTCAGATAATTACTGTGAGCTGCCAAGGTTTATTTTAAGCATGCATGCACTTTACAATGCTCACATTAAATGAAATGAAATTCAATTCAATTCAATTCAATTCAATTCAATTCAATTCAATTCAATTAAGGCACACAATAATACCACAGATTAAATTAAATCCAGAGTTATTAATTATACATACAGCTTTCAATGCTCACTTGAAATCCTTAAATTAAATTAAGCATAATTAATTATACATTTAGCTTACAATGTTAAATTAAATCAAATTAAATAGTATACGGGCACACAACAACACCACACAATTATTTTAATAATTTTATATTGATAAAAACATATTTTTTGTCTTTAGTTTCTGCGTCTAAAACTTATTATATCACAAATAATGCATCACTTTTCTTACAAACCAAAACAAGCAAAATCAAACAGATATTGTATGTTCGAGTGCATGAAAAGGTAGTTATGTTTACATACAACAATTTTTCTGCTCACATTTATATAGGCACCATTACAGTGTAAATAGTAAGTGTGGTAAACAGACATGTATGTATTTTGACTTGCAGTTGGATGTTAACACATTTGCTTGCTTGAATACATTTTATTTGGGGAAAACAGTGGCATATTATCTTTCAGTTCTTGTTGAGACGGAAACAGAAATTATCAAAATCGTTTTTTTTTTTTCCTGTTGTTTTTCGTGCCAGACCGTTCAGTTCAGGATTAAATGCATCTTGTCCCTTCATCTGAAGCGCGCCCACCTCTTGTTGCAGTCAATAATTTAGTTCTTTTTTTTATCTTCATTTTTTTGCCTCTCTAATGCTCTATTTTAAACTCCTCCAACCCTTTACAGCTGCCATTTTCCATAACAATTTAATCACTTGTATGTAGACCTTAATGCACTGACCAAATAGTGCAGGACAAAATGTAATGGGATTATTTCCTATGAGGGGAAAAATTGTTTCCAGGAAGTGCCATGGCTCTTGATGGACATGTTTATCGATGTATGACCTCCTGGTATTTGGCATTTTGTCATTAATGGGTTCAAACCCTGCTTGGAAAATAGCAGATTTCTCAGAACGATTTGCATTAACGGGCTTCAAACCACTTTGAACTTTTGCTTTGATATAGTGGAGTCAAAAACGCATATATCAGATATTCTATACAATACTAAAACAGAAACCTGAGACACATATATATGGTCTTCTGACCTTTAGGTAAAGTTCACCGTGAATCCGTCAGCATGACAAAGAATGCCAAATGTGATTTTGGGAAAGGCCAGTTGGTTTTTTGATTCCATCCATTCAGGCAAATGCAATTTGCTAACAGCTTCCCAAAATAACCTACAATCCCATTTCTTTTCAAATGAAATGAAGGGAAGGTAAAATGTCTTATTGGTTGAATGGTACTTGAAATTGTATTATCAGTGGGGCTTAACACTTCACTAAATTAGCCAATTTAAAAACAGTTGGGTTTAAAGGAGACTGGAAAACTATTTTCACTCCCATATCCGCCTTTGTGTGCAAGAGAGCTCGGATGACAAAACACAGTTTTCTCTTGCAGGGTGTTTCCTCGTCTGCGTCTGGTCTGTTAGCTTCAGATTTTTCTTCCTTTCTTTATGTAACAATTATGTTTACAATTATGTAACAAGCCTCTTCTGTTTGCGTTAACTCACAATTCTTAAAAATGCTTAAGGGAATAATTCACCCAAAAAATGAAAAATTGCTGAAATTGTACTTGCAGTGAATGGGTGCCGTCAGAATGAGAGTCCAAACAGCTGATAAAAACATCACAATAATCCACAAGTAATCCACACCACTCCAGTCCATCAGCTAATGTCTTGTGAAGAGAAAAGCTGCATGTTTGTAAGAAAAAAAAAGAAGTTTTTTTATCAGCTGTTCGGACTCTCATTCTGATGGCACCCATTCACTGCAGAGGGTCCACTCATGAGCGAATGATGTAATGCTACATTTCTTCAAATCTGTTCTGATTAAGAAACAAACTCATCTACATGTTTGATGACCTGTGAGGGTGAGTACATTTTCAGCAGGCCTCATTTTGGAGTGAACTACTTCTTAAATCTGATGTTCTACCTTGTTGTTAGATTGACAAATTATTTGGTAGTAATTTAGGTTGTGAACAACACAGTCTCTCTGCTTTGCTTCACTCAGCAACACTTAATTCACAGATTATGTCACCAAAAGACTAACCAACAACAACACTTCACACAGACATCAAGCAAAGGGAAAATCCATCTATTTAGATTAGTTTTACTTGATAGATTATATTTTGGAGTATATTGTACATTGTTTTAATGTATTTCATTTGACCATTAGTGTTTCTCAAGGGTTAACGAGTACAAACAAACACAACATTTAGCACCAGCTGAGTTCACTTTAAAAAAAAACTCCTTCTTTTTTTCAGAAAATAGCTAATGGAGCAAAAATCTTTGCATTCAATCCACAGTAATCAATTTCTCTTGGGATTAAATGTATCGTTTTGATTTTGAACTGAAACTGGGCAGGGGATCTGTAATTCCCAGTATGCTTTGCGTGGGAATTAATGGGGAGAGCGAATGTTGAATGTAAATTCAACATTGAATTTAAATGTTATTTTATGTGTTTTTAAGAAATGGGTGACATTGAACAGTGTGACATTTTATAATTTGATTGTTAGAAAATTACTATTTAGTATGCTACTGTATGTTATTAGTTAGAGGCTTGTGGGGGTTATGTAAAAAGGAACAAATGAATCATGTGCATGCAGAGAATCACCAATTTGGTCTCTTAAAAATATTTTATTTCATTATGGGAACAAATCATTTTCTGACAGAATTATTTTACTAAAGACTGAGAGGAATAATGATGTTGACGCATATTTACTGATTTGTGGAACTAAAATAATTATTTTAATTTAAAGCACTTTTTTCAGTGCATGCTGGGTATTGTCCTCTGCTTTGACATTGAGAGTTTGCGTACGGCAGGTTTGACCGTATAGAAAAAAGACAAGTGACGCTTGCAACCTCCTGAACCCTGAGAGATGGATTGTCAGTAAACAACATCAACATACGGGTAGACGCGGCAAAATTGAGAGTAAAGGGGGCATGCTGACAAAGAGATAGAGAGTGGAACGACACTGTGTTGAAACTGGTTTGTCAAGACTGTGGCTGGTTCTAACATTGACAAGTCCGCTAAAGCTAGTCAAAACAAACATAAAACAAACACTGGAATGCGTATGACCTGAAAAACTAATGGGCAGAACCTGTTCATGATACGTCAACAATGAACAGTGATTATAAGGATTATTGTTCGGCATAATGAAACATTTTAATAGAAGGAAAAAATAAAAGAGTAAAAGGTGCACTTGTAAAGATGGTACGATCTGTAGATTTGCAGGAATTTGCCTGCATGCCAGAAAGGGCATGGAATTTATAGAGTCCAAAGTGCAACGGTAACCATTTAATAGAAATGTTTTGCATTAGTTGAACCTTCTTACTTCAGCATAGTATTTCAGAAAAGCAGTGGAGGGGATCTGGTCTGTGTGCTTTTAGCAACACAAAATCAATCTTTTTGCTGACTGGACGATGATGTAATTTAAAACCAAAACTGATCTTGCAGCAGACTCGTTTTTTTTTTTTTGTCAGAGAAAGTACATCCTCTGAATGAAATTTTGCTGAAAATGTATTCACCCTCAGGCCATCCAAGATGTAGATGAGTTTGTTTATTGTAAAAGATTTGGAGAAATGTATCATTACATCACTTGCTCATCAATGGATCCTCTGCAGTGAATGGGTGCCGTCAGAATGAGAGTCCAAACAGCTGATAAAAACATCACAATGATCCACAAGTAATCCACTCCACTCCAGTTCATCAATTAACATCTTGTGAAGAGAAAAGCTGCATGTTTTAAAGAGACAAATCCATCAAGACATTTTTAACTTCAAACCGTTGCTTCCGGGCTAAAAGTCTTCTATTCATATTATTGCTTTCTCCAGTGAAAAATACATTTTGTCTGAAATAGGAGAAAAATATGCAAAGATCAAGCACTGTTTACAAGCGAAAACAGTCCAAACGAGTTTTTAACAGATATGTTGGTGGAATTTGATGTGAGAGGACAAGAGGGGATCAACTTTTTCACTGGACGAAGCATTATGCTGCAGCTCGTTTCCTGACTGGGACAAAAAAGAGGGAACATATTTCACCTATACAGGCCTCTCTCTCCATTGGCTCCCTGTGAAACAAAGAATTGATTTTAAGGTTTTAACTTACATGTTTAAAGCTCTACATGGACTTGCCCCTATTTATATATCAGAACTTTTAAGTTTTTATTCTCCTCAGAGATCACTTAGATCTTCAGTCCAGCTGTTTTTAAATGTCCCAAAATCTCATTTGAAAACAAAAGGCGACAGGTCTTTTTTAGTCTATGCTCCAAAACTTTGGAACACACTACCCTTAAATATTAGAGCTTCTCCTACATTAAGCCTCTTTAAAGCATCAATTAAAACCTATCTTTTTTTCTCAGGATTACTCATAATTTGGTTTTATTTTTTGTGCATCTCTTAAATGCTAGGGGTTGTAGTTTTTTGGGATGTAGTAGGTTATGACGGTTAGTGTTGGGGAAAGTTACTTTTAAAAGTAATGCATTACAATATTGCGTTACTCCCTAAAAAAGTAACTAATTACATTACTTAGTTACTTTTTATGGAAAGCAATGTGTTACGTTACTTTTGCGTTACTTTCACATTACTTTTTAAATATGAGCAGGGCTTGATTGTTTGTTTTTAATACAAGAAGTTCTATTTATAGCAAAGGTAAAAGCCCTTTCACACCAAAAAGTGTAATGAATAAACCTCAGGCTGAAGGAAAAGTAAATTCACGTCTGTACAGTAGAACGCAGGAGAAGAAGGTTCAACATTCTTCAGCAATAAAAAAAACAATGAAGCACAATTGTTAGTTTATCTAAAGTCATTTTTGCTTATTAGTACGGTTGAACTGGATCATCAAAGATACAATGGGATTAGATACATTTGTGTTGTTTAACATATTCAATTATTGCAGGTTTGTGTCATATTCTGAGTTTGCATTGCACTGTTTTAATTCATTTTGATGAATACTAAATCTGTTTTTTTGCGAGTGAGATGAATTAACGCACATTCATATTTAGTCTAGAACAACAGTAACATCATGTTCACACAGCGCACACAACGCCTCTGTTCTTCCGATTTCTCCCAACATGGGGACAGGAGACTTGTCAGTCAATAAATCGGAAAACAACGTAACTGCCGTTGCTTTTTTGAAAAAGTAACTCAGATATTTTCTTGTAAATTAAAAAGTAATGCGTTACTTTACTAGTTACTTGAAAAAAGTAATCTGATTACGTAACTTGCGTTACTTGTAATGCGTTACCCCCAACACTGGTTATGACTATTTTTTGACCATTATAAATTTTTGTTTTTATTATCCTTTTAAGTTTTCGGATTGAATACTTGTTGGTTCTGTTTTATTTGTGTGTATTTTGCTTTGCTTGTGAAGCACTTTGATCAACATTCGTGTTGTTTTAAGGTGCTATATAAATGAATTTTGACCTTGACCTTGACCTTGATTATTATGGATTATTGACTCTTGATTTTTTGCCAAAAGCAATGGTTTAATGATTTCTTACAAACATGCAGCTTTTCTCTTCACAAGACTGATGGACTGGAGTGGTGTGGATTACTTGTGGATTATTGTGATGTTTTTATCAGCTGTTTGGACTCTCATTCTGACGGCACCCATTCACTGCTGAGCATCCATTGCTGAGCAAGTGATGTAATGCTACATTTCTCTAAATCTGTTCTGATGCAGAAACATAATTTTGTCTAAGTTGACTGTCTTGTCTATGTAACATTTTGTCTGCATACTTATCTTGTTTTGAGTACTGTCCCTTATGCGTGCCTCTTTGCTTTTCTTCATACCTGCCTGGGGGCTATAGTTGAAAATTGGCTAAACTGACCCAGAAGTGTCTATTAATGAGTACAGTCTCTGTAAATCTAAAGCCAATAAAGTATGGAAAATCTGCTGGCCTTCTGGCCCTGAACACACATAAGGAATCTGATGATGTAAAGGTGACTTGCAAATAAAATAAAATCTGTCTATGGTAAAAAATACAAAAAAACAAACTCAAACAAGTCATGAGATGTTAATGGATGGAGATATTTTTTGAATCCTTGTAAGCAGCTGTTTAATACACTGTTTAATGTACTTGTAAGCAGCAGTTTATGTACTTGTAGAATTGAACAGTGTGATTGACAGGTTAATATAAAACATTAACTTTACAGTATTGTTTACTATATACAGTACATAATAATCTAATAACATACAAGTCTTTTCCTACAGAATTATTACAAGATTCCCATGTTTCGATTTGAAACTTACAAACAACATTAAGAGTAAGGTAGCATAACACAGGTACACCTTATCAACCCCGACTAAAAACATCTTGATTTCTTCCTGTGCAGCTTCTTGCTGCTCTCAGGATGTTTTGGCCATTGCTTCAGCTCCAACTAAGCCTCTTCCTCCATCATAAGACATTCTGCCTTTAATAAATAGGCTGTTTGGCGTTTCTACCAAACCTTGTGTATCACCCTGCTTTGAAATCACCAGGAGAGCTTGTTCCAGAGTGAAAATGTTAAGAACCGACACCAAATTAGCAATGATCCATCAAAATGTAACAGCAAAAGCCACTTCCTCTCTCAACTGTCCAAATTGGTCCAAAGGTCGTGGATGAACAGTTTCCCAGTTTCATTCAGTCATGCTGAACAAAATGATGAGCCATTTGCCATTATAATACATATTTACAGTCATATATAACATCACTAATATCTTCTCACCGCAAAGTGATATTTATATGGAAATGTATTGTGTTTGTGCACCAGAGAGTGTTTGATCTAGGCAGAGACAACAATAACTTTATATAAAGCCGTATATTTTGACCATGTCATAATGACTTTGATTGGATGACAGACTCAAACAGAACAAAAAGAATATATGTGTAAAAAAAAGGGAGGGGGGTGGGGCATCCAACTTTCAGATTTTATATGGACTGGCTGCTCGGCTGTGGTCCAGGTCGGTGGTTTTTCAATTTATCACAGGCCTCAGCCTCCAAACCAATGGACTGAAAAGGAAAAGGTAGGTGTAAGATTTCAGAAAGCAAAAACAATAGAAAGAATAAAGCCTTTAGCCTTGTAGCAACTATTCTAAGAATTCTATTCTTCAAATGGAGTTCAGATGTAATCCGAGTATTTGTTTTCCTTCACATCTAAGGGGCATTTATTTATGTACCGAACAACTAGTTGAGATCGACATGCCTTCAGAAGTGTTATAGAGTCCATTATGCAATAGTGACAATTTAGTAGAAATGTTGCTTCTTAAGGCCCGAAGTATCAACATTCAAAGCTTCCATGTTTCTCAACATTCTAAATGTATTCTAATTAGAATGTTTGGAATGTTGGCGCTGCCTGAGAAAGGAATATGTACCTGGTTGTTTTGTTTTTATGGTCTATATCACTTCTTTGAGGATAATGTTTCATAATCTGATGACTAAGGTGTGATGGGCCAGACCTGTTTGAGTCGAGAAGATTTAGTGATGTTCTACTTGTGATGTTCTCTGCTGTTTGCGCTGATAAGCCTGACATTTATGACCATAATTGATGAGCATCCTTCCCTCTTTAGTCATAGTGCTATCACTAATAAGTGATAAAATGAAGGCCTTAGAGAAACTGAATAATTGCTACAAATGCATCAAATCTGCATCAAATCCATATAGGCAGATGAGTAAAGATATGAAAATTTGAATAGAAAATTTTAAAAAAAATAATAATAATTGATAGAAAATTCTAAATTAATATAAATGTAAATTAAATTAGACAAAAATTTACATTTTATTAATTGGTTTTAATGTTATATGTTTTTGTTATTTTTATTAGTTTTGCAAATATTTCTATTAGCTTTATTTTTGTTTCAATTTGAGTCATTTTTATGGAAGCCTATTTGCCACAAAGTAATTGCAACTTTTTATTTCACAATTCTGACATTTTTTCCTCACAATTGCGAGTTTACATCTCACAATTCTGACATTTTTTTCCAGAATTGTGTGATATGAACTAACAGTTACAAATTCAGAATTATGAGATATATAGTATACTTGCAACTGAGAGAAATATAGTCGAAATTGCGAGATACAAACTGGCAATTCTGGGTTTATAATTGTAGAATCATAAGATATAAACTCAGAATTGCCAATTTGTATCTTATTTTCTCAGAATCTTGAGCTATAAACCCAGAAATTGTGAGTTATGAAGTCCAATTCTGAGGGGAAAAAAAACTATTTTCTTATAATGGCGAGTTTATATCTCACCACTCTGACTTTATAACTCAGATTTGTGAAATTTAAAGTCGCAATTCTGAGAAGAAAACTCAAAATTCTGACTTTATAATATGCGAGTTTATGGCGAGTTAATGGCGAGTTTGTAATCCTGCAATTTCGCCTATATTTCTGGCAACTGCAAGTGTATATCCCATAATTCTGAAAAACTGTAAACTTGCAATTCTGAGAAATAATGCCAGAATTGAGAGTTTTCTTCTCAGAATTGTGACCTTAAATCTCACAAATCTGAGTTATAAAGTCAGAATTGTGAGATAAACAGTCTCAATTACCTTTTTTATTTTTATTTAGTAGCGGAAACAAGATTCCATACATTGTAATACTTCAATGTAAACTTTTTTAAGTTTTTGAAATGTCAATATTTAGATCTGTAGATCTATAGAGAGAGAGAGAGAGAGAGAGATATCTTTAGATCTATCTATCTATCTATCTATCTATCTATCTATATACACTCTAAAAAATGCTGGGTTCAGCCTGTTGGGTCATATTATTGTTATTTTTAGTATTTTTACCCAGGTGCTGGGTAATTGTTTTAACCCAAATGTTGGGTTCAGCCTGTTGGGTCATTTTAGTGGGTTATTTTAATGCTGAGTATTTTTTTCTACCTAACCGCTGGGTTGAGCTTGTCTCCAGTGAAACTTCTCAACAACGCAGCTGCTGAGAGCATGGGCTTTTTAAGTCCACAGGAGAGAGTGGTTTTCAGCGCCGCTGCCGCCAATTTGGTGCACTCTTTCGGGGAAATAAAGGTTTGTATACATTTTATTATTCCATTTATAAAGTTTTTAATGTGGTGTAAATTATATTACTTTATGCAACACAACATACGAGATGTTCACGACGATGCTTCAGCAGCAGTCATTTCGTGCTGGAAACGCCTTTGCCTTGCATAACATAAATGGATTTTATTCATTATAATACTAAGTGTAATTTAATTTGATGTTAAAATATGTTATCTAATCTCAGTACTGTTTGTTTTTCGGCAGGTTTTGGAGTCAGTCACACCATCTCTCAGCTACGAGTGAAACGCAAGGCCGCGGTCTAAAGTTCGCAGTTCCCCCGCAAACAGTAGCCCTTCTCCGGCTCAGATTTCGACGACACACCGGCAAGAGAATTAGAATGAGCATATTTGGGTTGGTTTTTAACCCAGCATTTTTTAGAGTGTATATACACACACACACACACACACACACATATATATATATATATATATATATATATATATGAGAGTTCAGATGCAAAAGCCTTTAAGTGCAGAAAAGAACCTGTTCATTTCCATTAAAGTGAAGTTACTTAACCTACACATAAGAGCCTGAGAAAGATGGTCATTTTGAATATCTATGCATTGTTTAAAAGATGTTGCTAAAGATGTGTTTCATAATCAAAGGCCCTTACTTGATAGCTCTGGACATGGTCGTTGAAATCAAAGCTTCTTGGAGGGAAGAAGGCCTCATTCTGTTGGTTTCTGCCTAGGCGCTCACGAGCAGGGTGACCGTTGCTGACTCCGTTCACCCTGTGGATGCACAGCACTTGCTGGAAGCTCCGCTTAAAGTTGTCCGACAGAAAGCCATAGAGCAGCGGATTGGCGCAGCTGTTGACGTAGGTCAGGATGACGGTGAGAAAGTAGATGCCGGTGACAAGGCTGTTCTCTGGGAGGGTGCTGATCAGGTTGAGGATGTTGAGTATGAAAAACGGCAGCCAGCACATGACGAACACCACCACGATGATCACCACCATTCTCGTCACTTTCTTCTCAGACTTGCGGCGTTTGGAGAGTCCCGCTCGTGCTCCGGCGGACTTTACCTTGATTACAATAAGCAGGTAACACAGGCAGATGACCAGAAGTGGGCAGAAGAAACCTATTATGGCGGTGTAGAGAATGAAAGCGGTCGACCACACGTCACGCGGTTCAGGCCAGCTCAGGTTGCAGGTGTTGAGCTCCGGCTGAACGTCGCAGTAAATGATGACTGGCAGTGTCAGCAGACAGGACAGTGCCCATACCATGCTATTTATCACCTTGGCAACACTGGGCCGCCGCCACCTCATGCTGCGGATAGGATGTACCACAGCCATATAGCGATCAATGCTCATTACTGTCAGACAGAATGTGCTAGTAAATTGACTGATGGAGTCTGCCCACATCAGAATACGACAGAGGAAGTTGCCAAATGGCCAGTAGGTGAGCACGTTGTGGGTGGTGAGAAATGGAAGTCCCAGGATGTACAGCTCGTCAGCCACTGCCAGGTTTAAAATGTACATGTTGGTGACCGTCTTCATTTTGGTGTAGCGCAGGACCACGAAAATGGCCAGAGAGTTGCCCGTCAAACCCACGACGAACACCACGAGGTAGATTACGGCCAGGATCTTTGTGCTGTCTTCCTCGGCCATCAAGCTTCCATTCAGTTGAAGGGAAATATTGGTGAATTCATTGGACTGGTTTGCATAGTCTGAGATTGAGGTATTGCACATGGGCCCCTGGGTTGCCATATTTAGAGACAGGCACTGATTTGGCAAGGAACTGCTGATTTTTGAGTCCCCAAAGGGCTAAAAACAACAAAATGAGAATGCAAAATAGTGGTTTATCTCAGCAGCATGATATTTAAAATGTGAAATTAAACTTGCATGGTTGACTATTATGCACACAATGCAGGATAAAAATCCATAGAAAAATGACCTTATGTGATAAGTTTACTGGACATTCCTTTAACACAATGCAATGCTTAATTCAAAATATAGGAAAATCAATATGGAAATTTCCTTCAAACACAATGCATTGAGCTTTTCTTAGTGCACAGAAAACATTTAAAAAATGATTAAAACATGAACTGAACAATTCTGAGAGTATTAAATATGACATAAATACACTTGACTTGGAAATACCTTCCTAATTCAGTATAGTTAATAAACATAAGGATGGATACTCAACCAGCTTTTTCAGTCCTAACAATAAAGGTTCCTCAATGGTTCTTTGCGGTAAAAGATTGAGAGGTTCTTCAGATCAGCATATTGTTGAGCGCATTAATGGTTTTTTGAAGATCTAGAAGATAAACAGTTATTTTTGAAGGAATTTAAAGGTTCTTCTGTGGCATCAGGCTGTAAAACCCAATTTGGTTTTAACTGGAACCTTTATTTTTAGATATGCACTGGAAATTTTAAAAATTCCATAGATATTAGAAAAAAGTTTGTTACCCCAACAAAAAAGTCAAAGGCTTTTCCTCAATTCATTGGGATTTTTTTGTATTTCAAAAACTTGCATATTCATATTGCATTGACATTGCATGAAGAATGGAGCTGCTGTTTATGTGTTGCATGACCTTGAATTTAAGTGGCACTCGCGCTGGATATGAGGCGTGCAAAGTGAACAGAGCGACACAATGTGTTGCACAAATAAAGCACAGCCTCAGAAATGTGTTGAACCATAAATCGAAACAAAGGGTAACGAACGATGTCACTGTTATGAGTACAAACAGTCCAGTAGACACTAATTCATATGAACCGTCTGCATTTGCACCGCACCGGTGAATATTTAACTTGCCTTCTATGCCACAAGCTCTCGTTAAGCGAGTGCGTGACTATAACAAAAGGCCGTGTTGATGTGCCGACACATCCACTTATTTTCCGTCTTATATTTCCGTTGCATCTTTGTGGCAGCTGTTATATATACAGACGGTTTATTTAATCACAAGCCCTTGTTCAGCTTATGAATCATCTATTGTGCACATGCAGACCTCTTTTTGCAGGATGGTCTTATTCGCCAATTCTTAATATAGGCTATGTATAGGCCTATATGTAAGATTTCAATCATTTGAATAACGATAAAAGTTACGAATTACTGAGGGTGCGAATTTCCACTTGACAGTTCACTGAGGGAGTAACCATAGCATTCAAGCATTGTCACTTTATTATAGTTAATTGGATCAATCAATCAGTCGCTCCACAGGTTCTTATAGCTCGAGACACTTCGCCCCTAAAATTAGGCTACCCATGGAGATTCCTTAGAACATCCTAGTACAAGCCTAGTATAATGGTTAATTCTAAAAAAAAATATCTACAGGTATTAAAAAAATATATTCATTGAATTTACTACATTTTTTAAAGGTAAGTGGTTGCAATCAGTTTATTTTAGCTACATTTAAACAAACAAATTTAGTTGACTGACTTTCAACATTTTTTTTTTTTCAGTGTGTAGGCTAGGTATATGGAAATTCAGCTTTAGGGTGTCAGTGCGATTCACAGTCTTTATGGGAAAACTAGCAAAAGGTTTATATATTTAAAATAGTAGCCTATATATTTAACAAAGTGTAAATTTTACTGTCACGTATTTGCAGTAAGATGATCGTACCAATCAAAAAAGTTTACATGTTTTTGTTTCAATAGGGAGAGTTTTCAAGGGAAAATGCAATTTGAAAGGTTGGAATTAAAGTTGATAACGCGATAACACGACCATTTCCACTAAATGCCATGCAAAGTATTAGGCTTAATCGGCCACAGAATGAAGCTATGTTTCACTCAGTTATAGTGTGTAGCTACAACCCTACCTCAAACGCAGCGCACGGTCCTCTGGGTTTCAGGAGCGCTTCCACCAATTAATCAGAATCTTCTCCGGTTCTATGATCAATAAGGATTAGATGACTCAATGTCTCTTTGTTTAAGATCCAACATCAAGAGCCAGCACATCACCTTCATCCCCGATTCCAGTTTAGAAGAGTTCACTATAAGACGTTGTGTTGCAATGCGCACGTAATCAGCATTGTTTTCCTTTGAGAAAACCACAAGTTTATATGACTATAGCATCCACATCTGGCCAACCATTTAAGCCACTATTTGAACACCTAATAACTGTATAAATATACTTGTAGTGTTTTCCGCCGTAAAACGTCTGAATCATTCAGGACGGTTCAGGTGGAGAGGTGCTACTCTGTCCAAGCGCGCACGGTTTAATGGGTTTGGCCGGTCTTCTGCGCGTAACAGGACCAGAGCAGAGGACTTCATACGTCACAGACACATACGAGTTTCTGTTTTTCCTTATACAGTCCTTATAGTCATGCATGAATCTGCACGTTGCACGAACCCCTAATGGTGAATTTATTGATACACTGAAGTATATTAATGTGTCATTCCCCGCTGAAGCAGGTGACAGATCATAAAACTGTCGCGCAACGAAAAGTAGCAGTGTAAAATTTTATGGTCTTTTTACTATGCCTTTGAAAACACACTACTGTGCATCTGCCTTAGACTAACTTGCATTTTCTAAAATGCAAATTCTTCTTGTAACTCCTAAAAATTAAAAGATATAAATATAAAATTGTGTACTAATTGGACTTTAATATATTTCCATTGAGTGTCTCAAAGTATTTTTCCTATGCATTACTGGAGTCTTTAGTGTTCTTGCAGGGTTAGGTATTGTAAGTTTTTCAGACATTTGTCCTTTTTGAAAGGGTCAAATGTCTAAATTGTAAATCTTTACTGGCAGGGTGAACAACCCAGTGTGCAAAACCGCTGAAAAACTCTATTGTTCGAGTATTTTAAAGCCATATTTTACAGGTGTAAGAAATGACAAGGGTGTGTATGCCTGCATTCCACTTTCACAATATAGACCAGCAGAGTTCTAATAGCAAATTGAGGTTTACTATGCAGTAAAGGAGAAATGATTTGTGTTTTATTAGTTCAAAGCTCTGATGCCAGTTAGGATTAGATTTGCAGTGGGGTTTTTTGTTTGTTTGTTTGTTTGTTACACATTTGTGCCAATTTCTGGATGGTTTTCAGTATTTAAAGGTTGAACCTGGATCTCCATAATTGTAATTGTAAATCCAAGTCCAGTTGCATATTATTGAGAATTTTGATTATTATTATTATTATTATTATTATTTAATTTTTTTATTATTATTATTATTATTATTATTATTATTATTTTTATTTATTTATTTTTTTTGTAATTGTTGTGCTTGCATTTGGACTTTTTTTTTTTTGTTTGTTTCATTGAAACAACTAGTAATGTTTCCTTATGCATGACATATTTTTAAAATGCAAATGCTCTTCTCATAACTGTTTTATTTTTCAGTTCAAAACTGGTTCTTTTGCACAAACAAGCTCATGTGGGGGTTATGTGACTGGCAAGCTTTATAAGAGCATGTTCCTCACTAATGTTCAATTTGAACCCCATGATGTCTCTGCATGCACGGATGTGAGACTCTGAAAGCAGTTACATCAGTGATCCTTGCAGCTTTCTTATCACAGTGGCTTAAGTGAAAGTGCACAAATTACATAAGTGGTGGTTAGGGCAGGTAACAAGTAATAAAAGTCACATGCTGAGCTCAAACCCCAGAAGCAAGATACATCTGTGAAGCAGAGAACATTTTACAGTGTAATGATGACTGTCAGAAATGTTGATTGACTAAAGTGGATGTGTTTGAGGATATATATTTAGACCTTTAGCAAATATCTACTGTATGTTCTGGTTTGTATGAAAATCACTCACAAAGCTTTCCTATTTTTTATTTTATCTCATTTAAATTGACAAGTTTAAATTTTCATTTCCACCACATAAGAAAAATACTTTGGTAAATCATAAATATGGAAAGGATGTGAGGTGTGGCCAAGTATGGTGACCCATACTCAGAATTTGTGCTCTGCATTTAACCCACCCAAGTGCACACACACACACAGCAGTGAACAAACACACACCCACCCACCCAGAGCAGTGGGCAGCACCCAGGGGGTTCAGTGCCTTGCTCAAGGGTCTCACCTCAGTCATGGTATTGAGAGTGGAGAGAGCGCTGGACATTCACTTTCCCCACCTACAATCCCTGCCGGACCTGAGCCTTGAACCCAAGACTTGAACCTGTGACCTTCAGGTTACAAGTCCGACTCTCTATCCATTAGGCCACGACTGCCCCTAAAAGAGGCTGGCCCGTACGGGGATGGAACCCGCAACCTTGGTGTTATCAGCACCATATGATATTTAAAAATCATATTTATGAAATAAAAAGTAAGAATTCTGAGATAAAAAGATTAAATTATGACATAAATGTCATAAGAAATAAAAGTCAAAATTCAGAGAAAAAAACACTGAGATTATGACATAAAACATGATGAAATTAAGAAGTCAAAATTATGACAATCATATTCATGAGATGTAAATAATGAGATAAAAGTCATAATTCTAATGTAGCCTAATATTTGACTATTTATGTCATAATTATGAATTTCCAAATCATGCTTTGTTTTCTTATGTTGCAGAAATAGGTTTCCATTGGGGACAATGGTAGTTCGCTTCAGTCTAAAAGCAGAAAGTTAAGGCAGGCAGTTAAGAAGGAAAAGGAAGTTTCATATCATGAAAATGTTTTGGTATTACTGTGGTTTCTAATCAGTAGGCCCTTGACTTGGGAGTCTTTAAGGAATAGTTCACCCTAAAATGAAAATTCTCTCATAACTTTTTTTTTTTTTTTTTAAACAAATAAAGCCATGCAAGTTTGTTAAAATGTAATGAGATTTTTTCACATTTTTTGTGAATTCTCCCTTTCTATCAGAGCTGCATTATCAAAATGTTCCTTTTATCTTCTCTGATAGGTCTAGAAATGAATGTAGATCAGTATGTCTTGATTATTATAGAATATAGCCAGACACTTCTGTGGAGTTTCCACAGATCAATGGAGAAAGGGCATCATAAAAATGGTAACATAAAGTACAGGATGATCTGGACAGAAGAAGGGAAACATAAAGATACAGGAAGAGGCGGAGCAGGGAATGGAGGCCGTTTCCTTCCTACCCAGCATGAGACTTTAAAAAAAAAAAAAACAAGAAAAGTCAAACAGACAGAGAATCCATACCTACATCATCCTGATGGCTCTGGTATGCTGGTGTTTTGATGAATGTATAAGGTGCATATATATAATGCAATAGCCTACTGTGAGAACATGTGTCATTTGGAGATAACAGATCTACTTCACTCACTTTAACTGATCTTTGCTGAATGTATGATCACTAACACAGCCTCTCAGTCAAGTTTATTTGTATTGTACTTGTCACAATACACACTGTTTCAAAGCAGCTTTACAGAAAATATCAATGATAAATGTTACATCAAGATGTTAATGTTTATTAATATCTTCTAGTATTAATAAACCTCTAGTGTGTTTATTAATATTCTTCTGGTAACATTACTAGAATGCTTGTTCAATGTTCTATGGTCTTTAATAATGTTCTCAAAATATTAGCACAAAAACATTATTTCTACATCATTCATGGGAACTGTCTACGGTTTGCTATCCTTGTAGGGTTTCTCCATAGGTGTAATGGCTTTTCTACTGTAAAAACCATATATTCTATCTCCCTACCCCTCACAGAAAACTTCCTGCATTTTTACATTCTCAAAAAATTGTGACACAAGTCCCCATGAGTTGGTGTGTATTCAGTCACCAGCAGGATATAAAAACAAGGTCACACACACACACATGCACACACACACACAGACACACACTTGTTTCGCTATCCTTGTGGGGACTCTCCATAGGCGTAATGGTTTTTCTGCTGTACAGGCTGTATTTTCTATCGCCCTACACCAACCCCACACCTAAACCTACCTCTTACAGGAAACTTTCTGCATTTTTACATTTTTAAAAAAAGTTCATTGTGTATGATTTATGAGCTTGTTTACCCATGGGGACCTCAATTTAGGTCCTCACCGTGACACAAGTCCCCATGAGTCTGTGTGTATTCAGGTTTAAGTCCCCACCGGAATATAAAAACAAGTACACACACACACACACACACACACACACACACACACACACACACACACACACACACACACACACACACACACACACACACACACACACACACACACACACACAGACAGAATTCTTCTCTGTAGACTATCAATGCTACTCCAATGTGACAACAAGCAAGTTTTTGGCCATGTTTACACAAGCATAAAAACCTCATTAGATCCATTCTGAGCTTATCAGGTTTTTTATGGCATTATATTATGTTCCCATTGGATACTGCACTGCTTTTGTCATGACACCATTCCAAACTCTGGACTCTGACTGCTGCTAATGTTGGTTAAATGAACTCAATCCCACCTCAGAAAAGTGACATTTTATTTTTAAGTGACATTATTATGACAGTACAGCTCATGCCTTGTCTATTTTTTTACTTCTGCTGATAAGAGTATGATGATCAGTACTGTAACTAAGATGCACAACACCTGAAAATAAGCCCTACGAAACAAAAACTCAAAAATCGTCAAACTTTCATAAAGAAACCATATGAGAGAGCTCTTTGTTTACCTCTAATAAAATACTTCAAAGTGCTCATATTTAAACAGAGAATCTTTCTTTTTATATGAAGTCATTATCTGAAGTTATTGGTGAGTTATTCTCAGTTACATACTGAATTTCACTTATTTAATAAATATGTGAAATTCAAAGGGAACATTTATTTTTTGCATACTATATCATTATCTGCCATTTGTTGTGGCTTACAACACACAATAGACTTTCTATAATAAAGACGCAGGTGAGGTCTCTATCGGTCTGATCTTCTTGAGGACAAGGCATTTCCAGTACTCCCTCTGGGCTTCTTCCCTTAAAAAGAAGAAAAAACCTTTGCGTTCCACTGTCAGCTCCTCTGCTAACCACTAGATGGCTCTATAAGACCACTTTTTACATCTGACAAAACTTAAAATAAATCAAGTTAATCTATATTATGGGTTAATGTTTGTAATGACTTTATCAGTAATAATAACATCACAGATATAGGGCTACACACGGTATCAATAATTATAACATATTTCTTTTGTGCTAATAGCTTAAAGGTAATTTATAGCAGGCTCAGTCATTCTTGAGACATGGGACAAAATATGTCCAGCAATTTTAACTGCTATCAGGTTTAAAAAATACAAATATTTTCAATTGTAAATGTTATGTGGATTAATAATAGAATGTATTTAACACAATTATCCCATTCAATTAAATATTATCATTATTATGTGAAATCTATGACACTTATTGTCTTCTCACTACATCTAAAACAGTGTCCACAGAGAAGGGTTCGATCACTCAAATGCTATAACATGGCATTTTTTTTTTGTTTGTTTTATCAAAAGTAACACTTAATAATATCTCATATCAAAGCAAGGTTGTTTTTCAGTGACACATGCATATTTCATAAGGTTTCAAAGTTGTGTCCCCACTTTTTGTCAACACTGTCAGACATTCATTAAAATGTAATAAATCAGGGAATATCAGGGGCAGCTGTCACTCTAAAGGACCCCCGTGCCACAGTCCTCCTCTGTAGAGTTCATCAGTGTCAGACAGTCTCTGGTCAGTTTTATAGTTTTAGAATATTTTAAATCCTAATATATATGTATATAATATATATATATATATATATATATATATATACATACATATATTTAACTCGTGATTAATCGCAACTTAATTGCATATATATATACTGTATGTATATATATATATATATATATATATATATATATATATATATATGTAGAAGATAGAACAAGAGAGGGAACAATTATATAATTATTTAATATTGATTTAATAAATATTTAATAATTCTAGAATAAATAAGACTTTGCTACTTTTTAATAAAGACTTTTTTATTTACAGATGATGCAGGACTGGTCTGTGTAGCAGGATTCGTTCAAGCCTTGTGGGTGCTTGCATTTTCTGAGGTCCCAGTCCATTATCAGAGTAAAGTACAGATCAGCTTCTTTCTTGTTCATGTGTTGTTTTTCAATTCTCCTATTTCATTCTCATCCACAAAGCTTAAGGTCTGGAAGTGTTGTGATTCTGCCGGGGATACTGCAGCCAATCAGAAAACTATCACTGTCTAAAATCATTAACTCGTTCACTCATACACAATTCCTTAATGAACAAACTAAAATGTTTAACTCTGGCCCTACAGAGCTCAGAATGAGGAAAATGTTGTTCCTGTGGATCAGTTGGTCTTGTTGTAGTAAACTCGGTTGCACTGATGATAGAACTGATTATGAAAACAGGTGAGTGAACACAACATTTTAATGAGATTCCTAAGGTCATGTATAAACATACTGTTTGTTTAAAATGAATCTTCTTCCACAGCTCGTGGTATAAACTCTGGTGGGAGACTTTAGAGTCATTGTCTTTCCGTCTGAATGGCTCTTCACTGTTCGCTCTCATTTTTGCATCATGTAAGTACATTGTAAAAAATAAGTGTAATTTTAACTGTAAAATTTTGTAAAAACGCTACTGAAAAAACTGTTAATAGGTTAACAGTAAGTTCCTGTACTATATACAGGGAAAAACTGTAAAAGATCTAACCAGACATTTCATGTAATTTTACAGTAAAATGCTGTTAATTTTTTACAGTTTTTAGAAGTAAAAATAACAAATCAATGTATAATTTACAGTCAAAAACTGTAAACTGATATTCCCAGAATTCCCTGCGTGACACTCCACATTTGAAAGTATTTTGTTTAAATAATCATGTTTTTTAATAGTTTTTGTTATAAGTTATGTACATTTGGGCTTTATGTTACATCTTCTGTTGTTTAATGAAAGTTTATTGCATTATTTAAGTATCATGTGTGTTACCGTGATGGTGTATTGTGTTTGCATGAATGACTCTGTGCACCTTCTATATATTAGTATATACTTCTGCTTATGGCGAAGCTACTTGTGATGGGCTTTGATTCTTCATGTGGCTTTCTCTTTTACCACCTGCATTATGATGGTGGTTTTCAGTATGTTAAAGGTATAAAACAGATTTTAATAGCAGTGTGTGTTGTTGAATTTAGTGGTTTACATTCAAATTTCCTTGTTTGTAAATTACAGTTTTATATACAGTATATATACAGTTTTGTTCTGTAAATGTGTTTACAGTTTTTCTGTATTTTTTACTAAATTATTCTGGCAACCACAGCTGCCAAAATTATTTTGTAAAAACTACAGAATTTTTTTTTTTTTACAGTGTATGACCTGAAATGGATTCTATCACTATGTGGGAATCATCCATCATGCTGTCTTTGCCGCATCTGTGCATTAACTGAGGCTGATCGATTGTAATCTTCAAATCTTTTCCTCTCTCAAATCTCAGGGAAACCTGTCAACACAGTCTCAGGAGGCTTCTCAGGTGTTATTATGATTATGAATTTGGTTAATTAATACAATCATTTTAAATACACTAACATTTAAAGTGGACAACAATAGAAAAATGTCACATTTAAAATACATTTTTCTTCTAATTTCAGTATAGAAATGAACCAGATGCTGGAGAATCTGTTGAAATGGAAACTCTGAGAAAAGTATCCAAGTGAGGAGCATCAAGAAGAGGAGATCAACTAACAGTAAAGTGAACTGCGCTTTCTAAAAGATCTGACTGAACTTTTCTCACTGGGCAGAGGTTTTTTTAATGGTATGAAACATTTCTGAGGGTAAGACTATCGAACATGCCATTTTTTTGTCTGCATAATTATTAACAGCAGAGACGGTGCACATCATCATGGTTTGGGCTGGATTATTTTTTATATCTGCAATGTTGTGCCATTCATATTGTGTATGTTGTTTGTGGTGTTGACTTAACAATTCACTCAACTTATTTATTTTTTTTTTTTTTAATTAATAATTTTAAGGCAACGGGTTTCCTATTTTTTAAGTTGTCAACTTATCACTTTTTACATGTAATTTTTTATTTATTTATGTAATTTTATGTACTTGGGTTTCTCTGCTTTGTTCTTATGTTATTGCTGACTTACCTTAAAAGTGCCTGAAGCACTATCAACAATATTTATTAAATTAATATTATCTTTTTTGCTGTAGTTACCAAAACAGGTGAGGAATGTTGAGTTTCACCTTAACTGTACTGTGACCATTCTATTAAGGCTTAGGTGTATGTTTCTGGCTAGAGTGAGCTGCAAAGTGGATCCAGAGTTGAATGTCTAACATAATATGCTCTTCTGTTGCTTTTTCTCCACTGACATTTTCTGTGAAACAAGTTCTACCTTTTCATTCTCTGTGAAGTGTTTGTTTATGCACATTCACTTCTGACAAGATTAATGATATTCTGCATCATTCTTCTGATAAATTTGTGTAAGATATCATCATAAATGTAAGAAGACCTTTGTTATACAGGATATTATTATTGGTTTATTTTATTATTCAGGAGTATTTTGAAATGTATTATTTTTTTCTTATATATTTTTGAATTTATTTTTAATGTTTTTGTACCAAGTTCAAGCACATGTTCTCATGTAGTATTAAATTATGATCTGCATCTCTTGAGAGGTACATTAGCTCTGTAAATTACAATAAATATGTTGTAAGAAATTGCAATCTGCCTCAAGAATGCGACCCGACTCTGTATGCTTTTATTTATTTATTTATTGTCTTGGCTTGCAATTTTTTAATAATTCAATGACATAAACCCCTGGTTTCACAGACAAGGCTTAAGCCTAGTCCTAGACTAAAGTGTAAGTCTGAGCTGTTTCAGCTGAAATAAACTTGCACTGACTGATCTTAAAATATATCAGTGCCTTTGTTTTGTCTCAAGATGCACCCCAGTAATGTTTTTTTCTAAGAATGTTTATAAAAATTACTTAAATGTCCTAACTGAACTATGGCCTAATCCTGGCTTAGTTTAAGCTCTGTCTGTGAAACCGGGCCAAAGTGTGTCTTGACGTTTATGCACTCAAGTCAACATGATGGTCTATTGCTCTGTCATCATGAGTGCAAATAATAACGTGCTACTTTAAACAGCTAAATCGACATCAGGTTTCAAATATATTGTTTTAATAAATGTAATTTCTATATATGTGTTCTTATGAGCTGGTTATTGCTGCGCGCCCCCAAGCGGCAGGCCTGATTGTTTTGAACATTGTTCTTTTTTAACGTAAAGGAGACGCTTTGCTTATTAATATTAATTTGGTCGTACCAAAGTGGTCCAAGAAACGGAATGAATATTTAAAATAGAACCAGCCCTCTTCAGCCAATCAGTTACGTCAACCGAGACAGCGTCACATTACGTAATTAATATTCATAAGGCAAGACGGCTCGTGTTGGCAGGACTCAGTGTTGCCAAGTCCGCGGAATTGGGATACTTTAACACTGTTGCCGCGGGTTGTTTTTCATGTCCACGGGTTGAAGCAACCCCAACAACGTAATATTTAACACCTGTAATGCTAATTTTACCAGGGGAATCCCACTAACAACCGCGATTTTTACCGGTGGGACTCCTCTAACGCGACTGGGATAGTTTTGTGGACGGATTTTGTTGTGAAAACCTGGCAACCCTGTGGCAGATTCGCTTACGGGAGACCGCGGAAAAGAACGAAGATTAGATATGTGAAAAACATTTGCCTATTTACTTCTTCGGTTTTAAAGTAAGTTTTAGTACTTATGAATATGCAATACTACCTTTCTCGCTTTTTTAGTAGTATAAAAACATTTTATATGTATTTCGTTGTGTTGTTGACTCTTTGAAATCCGCTCGCAGCAGTGTATCAAGCTGGGACGTAGACGGATAGGTGTGCTTCTGTATTGTTGTTTACCTGTATTTTAAAGAGTTTCAACCATAATTATCATGAAATTGCAGTGAAAGTGTGAATTTGAGTTTGCCGTTGTCTTTGAATGAAGTCTTATTTGTCTTATTGAGCGGTTTTATGAGCTTTGAACTAAAATAATAGATTATTTCTTCGCTAACTCTTCGCAGTTTGTGTATTTTCGCTTTCGGGTTGGACGGCACGTGGGAAAGTAAAGATTAAAGTAAAGGCCTACAGTCGACTGTAAAGTTACAGTTGCCATCGCTTTTAGAAAATAGTGTTTCTGGTCCGTAATAATCAGTAGTTTTGAGTCGTTTATCATGAAGTTGTTTGGCCGGTTGGCGTAATCCGTTTATCCCCGTTTAACACAGGAGCTGCTCTGATTCCCTTTGAAAGTCAGACTGATGACAGCACATAATTCACACATCATCTGTTTCACAAGGGCACACTGACAATATGCTAATAGTGTGTTATTGGTCTGAGCTGCATTGCCATTGAGGTTCTAGTAGTTAAAGCAAATTAGACAAATACTGTACACAAAGGGTCAATATTAAGGCTGTGGAATTGTTTATCAGGGATATTTTTACTTTTCCGATTGCGAATATGTTTTGGTTCATATTTTTTAGAGAAATACTTCATATAAGTCATTCAGCAAAACCCTGTGACAGCAAATATGTGTATCTGGCAACTACATGTTACTTTAAACCATAACTAGAATTACATATTCACATGATCAAATGTTAAATGACAGATAAAATGAGGAATTTAGTTTGAGACTTTTTTTTCATTGTCTGTCACATTTTGCCCTGATCCTATATTTTGTAATTACGCAGAACAATCTTCTTTAAAGAGTATGTTGTTCACTGGCTTTAAAATGTGATCTTGGTTTTTTTTTTTTTTATATTAAATTTTGAGTGTTATTATTACACTAAGATCATAATATTACGGTCAACGTTCTAAAATTTTGCATTGCCAGTGTTTGTCCGTAACAGGATTGTTAATTTTAGCTCAGCTTTTTTTGGGGTTTTTTTTTTTTGTTTGTTTTTTTGCAATTTGTTCTTCCTTATTGCTGGTCCAGACAATGTACATTGTACGAGATATTTGCTATTGTTTTCACAGAAAAACTGATCTCATGTGCCTGAAGGTTGGTTATTGATTAACTGATTGATTGATTGATTCCCTGTCTTACCATCCTAAACAGAATGGAGACCTCATCTAAAGAAGAATACAAGATCCAGTCGTTTGATTTAGAGACACAGAATCTCCTCAAAACTGCCTTGAAAGGTCATTATCTTTAATCCGCAGCAGCTTTGCATGACACATTTTACAATTAACCTCACAAATGTGTTTTTATTTATATATAATTCCCTCATCAGACCCAGGCTCAGTTGACCTGGAGAAAGTGTCCAATGTAATAGTGGACCAATCTTTGAAGGACCAGATCTTCAGTAGGGAGGCCGGACGCATCTGTTTCACAATTGTCCAGGTAAACAAATGCGCCACATGCAAGTTTTTATACAGAACACCTAAAAGTTTGCATGTTGCATTCTCTTCAATGTTGTCTTGTAGTTTATTGGGACTGAGTTATAATCAATTGACTCGTTTGATTCAGGCCGAGGCCAAACAGACCAACGGGAACGTGTTTCGGCGTAGCCTTTTGAACCGACTGCAGCAGGAATTCAAAGCCAGAGAAGAGACGCGGCAGAGATCCACTCAGGAGTGGGTTTGCCTTGTGTCCTTCATCTGCAACATCTTTGACTACCTCAAGGTGAATAGTTGCCTTCTGTTTTAATGTTTAAAGTATAGATCACCCAAAAATGAAAATTTGCTGAAAATTTACTCAACCTTAGGCTATCCAAGATGTAGAAGAGTTTGTTTCTTTATCAGAACAGATTTGGAGCAATTTAGCATTACATCTCTTGCTCACCAATGGATCCTCTGCAGTGAATGGGTGCCGTCAGAATGAGACTCCAAACAGCTGATAAAAACATCCACAAGTAATACACACCACTCCAGTCCAACAGTTAATGTGTTGTGAAATGAAAAGGTGCGTGTTTGTAAGAGTCAAATCCATCAAGACGTTTTTAACTTCAAACTGTTGTTTCTGTCCATAATCCCTAATATTGCTTTCTCCAGAGATAAAGTGGTCTGGTCTGAATCAGGAGAGAAATATGCACGTTAAGCAAAGTTTACAAGCAAAAGCAGTCCAAAACAGCTCTAGACAAATTTGTTGGTGAATTTTGATGTGAGAGGACAACAGAAGATGGACTTTTTTTTAAGCGTTAATATAGATTATGAACTCCTATTTTGGCCAGAAGCGATGATGTAAAGTTAAAATGCCTTTATGATGCTATATTTTTTTTCTTTTTCTTACAAACACGCAGCTTTTCACAAGTGTTAATTGATGGACTGAAGGGGTTTGGATTACTTGTGGATTATTGTGTTGCATTTATCAGCTGTTTGGTCTCTCATTCTGACGGCACCCATTCACTGCAGAATATCAATTGCTGAGCATGTGATGTAAATTTCTTCAAATTTGTTCTGATGAAGAAACAATCTCATCTACATCTTGGATGGCCTGAGGGTGAGTGAATTTTCAATCATTTTTCATTTCTGGGTGAACTATTCATTTTAGAATCACAATTGGGAAGGTACTCATGCTAACTATAATTAAAAAAAAAATACATATGTAAATTCATTTGAAGTGCTCACTGCGTGTTAACTTTATTCTGTTGGCTGCAGGTGAACAACATGCCCATGATGGCCCTGGTGCACCCCGTCTATGACTGTTTGTTCAGACTGGCCCAATCTGATGCCCTGAAGAATGAGGAGGAGGTGAATCCTGAAAATTATTATTGTTTGACTGAAATGGATAGACTAACTGATTAGTAATGCATCAAAAAATGGCAAAAGTGAAATTTCGGTTTCATCAGAAAATGGTTTGGAGGGTCAAAATCATTAACCACAACTTTTTGACATTTTCCATCTCTCTCTGTTTCAGGTGGACTGTCTGGTGTTACAGTTGCATAGTATTGGAGATCAGCTGGAGAAAATGAACCTGCAGCTCATGGATGAGCTGTTCAATCTGCTGAGGGATGGATTTCTCCTGCAGGAGGACCTGAGCTCCATGGGCCGCCTGCTCCTGCTTGAGATCCTTGAGTTTCGCGCAGGAGGCTGGACTCTCAGTGAAACTGCTCAGAAATACTACTACAGCGAAGTGAATGACTGAGGCCTCCACCAATAGTGAGAGGGAAACAAGAAGGTGCAATGAAATCGCAATCCCTAGGAACCAAGTGTGGAAGTTTTATTTTTATATTTACCTTTGATGAAGGCCTGGAGATTCACTAGGTATGAGGTTTGACATGAAGTAGAAGACTGGTCAAAGTTAGATGTAGAACTGGGTTTTTTCAAGTCGACTTGAATTGACTTTTTAAGTTGGTGATTTTGCTTTCTTGATACACATTCCTAGTTTTACAGCTTTATCCATTCACATTATTTCGAAAAACAATTCATACATTTTTAGATCAAAGTTTTACAACTTTATCAAACTCCGGAATGGCCATCACCAAGGCCGCTTGGGGTTTAATCAATGGCTGCTGGAAGTGTTTCCCAGATTGCAAAGTCTTGCAGTTTTTTTTCACGTTCCAATCAGTTTCCAATGGATGTTTTTTCTTGTTCAATATCCTGTTTTTTAATGCCAAATTACCGAAGATAGGTTGTGAATTTTGTTTCATATTGACTTCGGCTTCCTCATGTCATGATTTAGAAAACACCAACAAATCTGCAAAGAGTAGTCCATGTTTTAAAGTTGCAAAAAAATATGTTAATGTCCCAGCGTTACCTAGGACAAACTATTAATGTGCGATAGCGCAGTTAAGCAACACTCCTACTACAAATCCAGTTACTGGAAAAAATAAGTTATGTCTGAAGGGCTTTTTAAGGTTTTTATTTTATTATTTTATTTTTTTTTTTTTTTGTTGCTATAATCATGTTATCTTTAATTATCATTGGTCACAGATCTTTAGACATTTTAGTTACTGAGTTTAAAATTGAATGTAGTTCAACAGCATTAGATTCGTGATTCATTTGATTTAGTTTTTATATTTGTCAAAGATTAACACAAAGGGCTGTAATCATAACACTAGAGGTTACTAGATGATTTTAATATCAATATATTTAATTAATTTTAGTTCTCAGATTTTTATTAAGTTGACTAACAATTTGCCTCGATAGGAGGAACAGTTATTTTTATTGTATAGAGAGGAGGATTACTTTATATAATATATATTTATGTTCTATAATACACCTGAAATAATTTAAATCAGTGAAATCTGTTTTGATGGAGCAAAAGCAGTTTACAAGAGTAACAGATAAATACAATGTTTACTTGAGGAATATTATACTATATTATATATATTAGGCATTAAGTGTCACAAGTTTGCATATATATTGCATCATTTCAATTTCAAGAAGGTCCTGTGGACTGAAATGCTAAGATGATGTTAGCTGATATTCCAAAATTTTGTATATAAAAATATAAAATAAAGCTCCTGTGCAGCTGTTTTTTGGCCTCACTGATTCTTCAGGCTCTTGCAGATTAGACTGTGACAGTATAGTTGTCTTTCTCATGTCCTTTTTTGTGATGCCTGTCCATCCCAAACTCCTGATGCTGTCAGTCCAAAACAAATCACATCTGTGGGTGAACTAGGGAGTCCAAACGTCCTCTCTCTACCACCAACGGTAGTGTGCATATGCCCTGTTGGCTTCGGCCATCTTGTGAAGGTCACGTTTGCGTTTTACTACATTTCCCTCATTAGTGAAGGCAGCCAGCAGCTCCTGCGAGAGTTTCTCGTACCTGTGTGTGCGACGATTATCTGTGAGAGGAACAGGCACCTGCAAGACTAATAATTCAGAGTACGATTAAACATGAAATCTACTTTATAGGGTTTTGATGTAATTCCTCTTGCTTGACCATACTGTTTGTTGTATGGGAAAGATCTGATTTTGAAAACTAATTTTGTGTTTTACGGAAGAAAGTCATATGTGAATAAGTCAAGGTGAATAAATGGTGATGATTTTCACTTTTTGAATGAATTATCCCTATAAACATCACTCTGGGTAAAAGGATACCATTTTATAAAATATTAAACACAAATATTGTCCAAAATATGTGTACATTTAATTCCTCAGAACGTCTTAGTTGACATCATTAAATTGTATTTTCTTACATAACTACTGTCATATTGACTTAAAGTCATTTCTCTTGAGAGATTTCTATTAGTGTTGGCCATTTGCAAACCCAGTAACTGAACACTGATTCTGAATTTCATTTCTACAAACATCTGACTAGATCATCTCAAAGTTGTGAAATAATTATTAAAGATTGTTCACTGACCTGATATGATTTCTCTCTATCAGTTCTCTAGGGCTTGATGAAGGATGGTGTATGGATTGCACTCGATCTCTTCTCTCTTAGCTGCTGGAGATTTGTGGTATTTCTCCACCTGTTTTCTCTTTATGGTCCCCAGCATCTAAACAGACACAAAACATCCAAGCAGAAATTATGTTAAGACTCATATGAACAATTGGTAACACTTTAGAATACTGATCCTTTGTTAATGAATAACTACACAGGAACAAGTCACTAATGCACTATTAACATTGTAGTAACTACTATTACCTAACAAGAAACTATGATTATTGATTTAGTAAGTAATACCACTCACTTTAAACTGGTAGTTCATTGTTAGCTAATCAATAACTACTATTTTTTTAATATATACTGGAGAACTACTAAGAACTACTGTATACAGATTCATAATTAATGTGAATTATGCA
>JAFVLL020004509.1:0-31945 GCA_021397915.2 Tor tambroides | reverse complement strand
TGTGAGTGTGTGTGTGTGTGTGTGAGAGAGAGAGAGTGTGTGTGAGTGTGTGTGTGTGTGAGAGTGTGTATGTGAGAGAGTGTGTGTGTGTGTGTGTGGGTGAGAGCGAGTGTGTGTTATTTTAAAACGTACATTCACTTTTAATAATTTAATCATATTCTAAATGTTGAAAATGGCTGAACGTTTCTTGTCTCATCACATTCAGTTCTGAATTACATGAATTGTTTTAAAGCTATTTTCTATATTTTCAATTCAAAACAGCATAATTGTTGTAACAGTTGTTAAACATGTGCATATATTAAATATTTAGCTTGTTACCTCACACTCCTTTACTGTTAAATCTGAATCATGCTGCTGGAGTTCCTGCTTCTCTGGTCAGTAAGCCCCGCCTTCTTTGATTTGATCACTAAGCCCCGCCTTCTTTGATTTGATTGGCCATCTCAGTCAATTTGACATTGATGAGTGCTGTTAGACACAGCAGCCTAATTGCAAAATAAATGTAAAAACTTTCAGAACAAATAGAGCAGTGCAGCAGAGCAGGGTTTCCGTATCTGATTTGTCCTCATTAGTGTCTACTCCTGATCTGTTTCAGAACGCTTGCATCATCTGTCAAGTGCTCTCAAACCTGAGTTGCAAAAAATCGTTAGAATCCCTTGGCTAAAGCGAACCTGAATCACGCGTGTGATGTTGTGATTCTGTTGAATCCAGCAGCAGCGGAGCAGAGATGTGTCTGTGTGACGCACAGAGAGAGCGTTGCGTGGTAAACCTCTGTTTATTTGCAAGACTATAAAAGCGGTCCGATCAGTATTCTGCAGGTGTCACCTGTGTGAGCTCCTCTATACGTCTCCTCACATCTAGACAAAGACTGATTTCACCGTGAGGACCATCATAAGACGCATCTGCTGTTTGAGCCTCTGGCAGCGTGACGATTAGCATCAGGAATGAACCGTTAATGTCATTTAGGGAATCCTTCAGGGAACTGACTCCACACAAGGTCAATAATTCCAGTGATAGGAAATACAGTTATGCAAATCTGTGGAAGCGCTAGAACATTCATCTGTATTCATTCACATGAGCCCAGGTCATGATGGGCATCTCCAGAGCTTCGTGAGATCTGGAGCGGTGATCAGTCTTGATTATGAACACATTATCAGCTGTATTTTACATACTGTGCAGTGAGAATATGAACAGCTTGAGCGGTTTGTAGTCGATCATGATACTAGGCAGTGGACAAGACTTCTGCAAGACGACTTCTGTCACTCATGCGTATTAGGTTTCTGTTAAAATCTATTAAATCAACTTTTTGGTTTTATTATCTTCCACCATTATTACATTATCGTTTGCATGGCAGGCATAAATGATCAAACCATGAAATAAACGCTGAAGGGAATCAGTTTTGTCTTTTGCTGGCTGCATGGCAACAGACCAGAAAACTCTTTCCTTTTCTCTATTTATAGGCTGTAGCTGCTTCTCCAGGGCTGTGTTCAGAGTTCCAGCCCACTACTTAGTGAGCACTGACTGTACACTGTATACTTGGTTTACTGTTTATTATTAAGTCTGTGAAACTGAATGCATCGTGCAACAAATATTTCAAAGTGTTCTATGCTACTTTGTTGTCTCATTTAATTCAGAAAATAGTCTCCAGTTATCATCAAATCATCTATTATTTACTACTTATCTAATTATCAACGGGGTTGTTCTGTGTCAAATCAACCGAATTTCAGAAACTTCCCTGCATGGCTCAAACTTTTGATTTTGTTAATATTTTTTTTTTTCTGAAGAAAGAGAAACATAAATGGCAAAGAAAGCCAAAATATTAAAAGTCATGGTCATGGAAAGGTCAATTTTCACCTGAGATTTAGAGGCAAATTACAGGAGATATAAATCACTTCAGAAAGATCTGTTAGGAAAATCTGTTGACTAGCAATCTGTTGCTTTTTTGCACTCTTGTTAGTTGTTGCCCAGATTTTTTTGAAAAATTACAGTCTGGAGAAGTTGACGCTTGCTGCCAAAAGTCAGAGCCAATCTGCAGATCTGAGCTGACATTTCACAGAAAATTGCATAGTGTACGATGGGCACAGTCTCTTCATTTATAAATAATCTTTTTTTTAACTTCAGACTCTGATTTCATCCAGTCAGAGGATTTTAAACATGCTTTGAGACAGTTTAAAAACACACATTGTATTGATTTGTCACGAGTCTCCTGCAACAAGACGCATGTTTCTGCATGAATTTCTTCAGTCCGCTAGTTGTGATCCTCAGTCGTTTAGTGTTTGAGTGTTTTCTCTGTCACTACTTACAGAGTTGTGTAGTGCATTCCAGCCTAAAATCAAGTCATTTCTCTAGCTAAATTAAAGTGGCTGGAAAATGGCTAGTAGTTTAAAACCCCAGCTGAAAATACATTTATTTGTTTGTATATAACAGGTAACGCACAAACGCATGTCAACAACTGGCCAATGAGCTTTAACAGGCTGCATGGGGCTTTTAGTTCATCTCTCTTCTGGATGTTGCTCAGCCATGCTGTCTCAGATTTGTTGAATGACATTAATGTTGACAAAAACGCTGAAATGCCACTCGTCTGTTTTCTAGATTCAGCCGAGAGTAACGGTGAGAAGGTCACAGGATACTCTAGTGTGGACTCGAGGCTTCTTTACATCTTCTCAATAATAAATAACAGCATGATCTCTCTTCACTCTTCAGGGGAAATAATTTCTAAACTAATACATTTCTGAACTTGTGAAAGAGTTTTTTTCATGCTGCTGCACATAAAATATGAGAAAGGTCTGTCTGTTTATATCAGTCTCATTATATGATGAAGCTGTTTTAGAGATTTAGAGCAGTCAGTATTTATGGCTGTACATTACCTTCAGTGCATATCTGATCCTAGAATGTCAGCAGTGCCACACAGAGAAGCAGTAAAAGCTGCACATTTATATTATATATATATATATGTATATGTGTGTGTGTATATGTATGTGTATATAAATATGTTATGTATAAATTTGTGTTTTCAGGACAAATGTGCGCCCTCTGTGTCCTAGATATAGTTTGGTGTATGTGAAGCAGAAATTGCATGAATTGACCTCTGGTGTCCCGAGCATATGTGCAAAAGGTCAAATTTCACTCAGGATTTTATTGTTGTTTAAAATATGACAACACGACCTTTCCAGTGTGTCGCGTGAAAAGCATTTTCCCCTGGCGTAATTAAACTGTGCGTGATAAAGGGTGGAAATATCACACTGTACACCCGCTGTGGTTCAAGGACAACTCGAGCTGTTACTCCAGCGGAAAGCGACGGCTCATCTGACACGATTAAACACTAAAAACACACAGCAGGAGAAAAGTGTGAAGTGTTGTAGAGTGTAAAGATAATACGGAAAATGTTTAAAATAATAAGTTTTGATGAAAATGAGATTAACAATATGAATAAATAAATATAAAATTTGTCTTTTGCACTTTTTTTTTTTTGGTCACATTGTTTCAGCAGGATTGCTTTACATGAAGTAACGCAGAGCAAAACGAAGGTGTCTGTGATGCTCCATAAGATTAAAATCACTCCTTACAAATTCATAACAGGCTACAATATTTACTCCACCCTCAGTATATACAGATGAAATGTCTTTGTATTTAGTCATGCTTTATGCATTTTAGATTTGTTGTCTAGTATTGATATTAAATGTCTTATATGTCTTCTTGTTAGATATGACTTGTTACTTTTTCTGTTTTTGCTATGAAGACAGCCTTGCTGCTGACATGGTATTAAAAATAAAAAAATAAATAAAAATAATACTCATGCTTTACAGCAGTGGTCTCAGAAGAGACGAGATAAACTGTAAATGTCTTGTGTTTGAGTATATCTGGCAGTGAGAGTCCATGCGGCCAGTAATTCATCCATTGTAACTGGATTGAGTAACCTTATCACGGGCCCACAAAGAAAATATCTCCAGTCTGTAAAGAATGATGGATCTGATTAAATGTCAGAGTTCAGGGATTTCTTAATGTCAGTTTTAATTGCAGAGAGCAGAATTTATAGAGTGTCACTCTCTTTATGGCAGTCAGACGGGAAAGAACGTGAAGAACAACAGTAGCGCATGGGTAAATGTCAGCGCGGTAACGCCGCTGTTTAATCGCGCTCTACATCATGAAACAAACAGGAAGTGACAGGCTGTCAGCCGCTTTATTGGCCGTTTGACATTTAAACAATTAGTGGCGTCTCTGCGCTGTTAAATGTGATCATATGTGTGTGAATGTCCCAGCTCTGAGGGGTAACACGAATCATGTTGGGATCCAGCTCCGCTTCACAACTCTCACACTCTGATTGTTCTGGAGAACACCACCAGAGACGGCTTAGAATTCATTGTCTAGTGGTTATGATATAAGAAGACAAACATGTGGCGAGGATAAACATGTCCACAAGCACAAACAAACTTACAGTGGAAATCTGTTCACCCGTGATAATGGAGATCAGTGTGTGATGACAGATCGCTGATGGCAGTGTGAACGTGAACATACACATATATATACACACACACACACACACACACACACTAGTTCATTAATAGGTCATAATGCTCATTTGTTGTGAATCTATAAGTGGTATTTCATTCAAAACTTTCTTGATGTTTTTCAGCACAGCTCATTAGAATTTAATCAGCGTTGATCATCAGCTGTTTTTAAGCGAGCAGCCGCTGTCTAATAACCAAACTCCTCCATCTGTGAGAGGAAACACATCTGACTTTCAGAAAGCTGTTCCTTGCCTCAGGCAAATCTGTCATATTTGGTACAAGTAGACCTCGAGGGAAAGAAGCAGTGAAAAATACTTGTTAGTGCTTGTTTTTGTACTGTATGTTTAGACGCCTTTATGTAAATGTGTTGGTGACTGGCATGATTGTCTAGTTTTATGTACTTGTTTTGTGAGCAGTAATTGATGCCTGCTCCCTAATCACTAACAGAAGCTGTAGATGATCGTCTGGTGTGAACGCTCTCTGTTCTCCTCCACATTACCTGAGCACCGTTTGGCTCAGATAGATAGGCTGCATTTACTGTTTTATTTCTGATCCCAAAAGTACATCTTGGATAAAACTGATATTAGATTATTTCATGGCTTTCAGAGCATTGTGGGTTCAGTCTTATTTTGTTGACGTCTCGATGAGCTTACAACGATTTCAGTCATTACTAGAGAATTATCATGTTGTTCACTTTAGAATACTGATCCAAATAATTAACAATTCCTTCTGAAGAATTTGGTAATTGAGTCATTACTAGTGGGTTACCATGACCTTCACTTTAGAATTAATTATACATTATGCATTATTCATTTTAATTATGGACCTGTATACTGTAGTTCTTGGGGAGGTATGAAAAAATAGTAGTTACTGATTAGATAATAGTGAACTACTACATTCGACTAACCACTATTACTTACTAAATCCTTAATCAGAGTTTCTTGTTAGATACTATAGTTACTAGAGTGATAATATTAGGTTACTCATGGTTTCTTGTGTAGCTATTCATTAATGATGGAACAGTATTCTAAAGTATTACCCAGGTTGGTAATCCAGATTGACATCTCTTATATTGAGACAGAAATCCAGCTCATCAATAGCCTTCAGTTTACATCACAGTCACGAGCATGAGTTATTTAGAGCAGAGAGAGACGCTCTCATTCTAGATCAGTTCTCAACTCGTTTCCATTCAGTATCCAGACTGTAGGAGACCCGACACAGAATGAAATGACTTATATCGTATTATATTTACAATATTTATTTCATTTTTATGTCCTATTTTATATGCTATACTCACTTTTGTGGTTAGTGCATGTGATCATTTAGCACTGTCAGCATAGTCACAGCTGACCCGAGACCCATGTTTGTGTTTTGATCCTCCAGTGTATATAATGTATAAACGCCCTCAAGTCCTCAATATTATTGATTTGTTTCTTGGAATAGAAAGACTTTTAAATATGTTCACCTTTACTGGAAACAACCCTTATTATAAGCACAGATGTGAGTGTGTGTGTGTGTACAGCTTTATAAGGTTTATAAGCACACAAAGGTGTATAATGATAGTATAATGAGTATTACAATGTAAACATGGTTTATGAGGTTTATACTTCCTGTGTCCCTGTAAACCAAATGGCTTAAAAACATACTAAATGGTGTTTATTTATTTATCTAAAAATGCTTGTAGTTTTGTGTGAGGGGTAGGGTTAGATTAGGGTTAGGGTAAGAAATAGAGTGTGTGTGCGTGTGTGTGAGAGTGAGTGTGTGTGTGTGTGTGTGTGTGTGTGTGTGTTGTGTAGTGTGTTTATTTGTGTGTGTGTGTGTGTGAGTGTGTTTGTGTGTGTGTGTGTGTGTGTGTGTTTGAGTGAATGTGTGTAAGTGTGTGTGTTGTGTATGTGTGTGAGTGAGTGTGTGTAAGTGTGTGTAGTGTGTGTGTGTGTGTGTGTGTGTGTGTTGTGTAGTATGTATGTGTGTGCGTGTGTGTGTTGTGTAGTGTGTGTGTGTGTGTGTGTGCGTGTGTGTGTTGTGTAGTGTGTGTGTGTGTGTGAGAGAGTGAGTGTGTTTGTGTGTGTGTTGTTTGGTGTGTGTGTGTGTGTGTGTGTTGTGTAGTGTGTTTATTTGTGTGTGTGAGTGTGTTTGTGTGTGTGTATGTTTGAGTGAATGTGTGTAAGTGTGTGTGTTGTGTATGTGTGTGTGTGTGTGAGTGAGTGTGTGTAAGTGTGTGTAGTGTGTGTGTGTGTGTGTTGTGTAGTATGTATGTGTGTGCGTGTGTGTGTTGTGTTGTGTGTGTGTGTGTGTGTGTGTGTGTGTGTGTGTGTGTGTGAGAGAGTGAGTGTGTGTGAGTGTGTTTGTGTGTGTGTTGTTTGGTGTGTGTGTGTGTGTGTGTGTGTAAGTGTGTGGGTGTGTTTGGAATCTCAGCTTATCTACCCTCATGCTCCGTCTACATTCGTCAAACTGACGAGGGAAACAAACGCCGCCCCGTCCTCATAAATCGTGTGTGAGGGTGAACGTCTCTAAACGCTAAAGGAGCAAAGCTCAAAAACAACTGATGTGGAAAATTACCTGCGGGAAAATCTGCATAATCAGTTCCTGACCACCTTCAGCGGAAACTCTGGGCAGAAAGACACATTCATAATTATTTGACTTTTTTTTCCTTTGGGATTTGCTCATGTGATCAATCGCATGAACATGTTGAATATCATCCTCAGTCTGGTCATGATTTGTTTTCCAGCATCTCTGCAGTAATTAGATGAGTTATATATCAGCATCAGTATTAAGGAGTGAATGACACTGCTAGAGAATTTCCTCTAGCACAAATTCAGTTTATTTCTTTAATCCTTAACATTTAAAAAATTATCTTCGGAGAGAATAAGCGATTTAATGAACCTAACGAACTGCTACATATTATTGATTTATTCTTTTATAAGTAGAAATCATGTTTCATTTCAAGCTTTTTGTTGTGAAGATCAAAGCAGATCAAACTCTATTTGGTTCAGTCTGCCCAGCTGACGTTTTCATTTCTAATAGATTTAATAAGAATATCCCCGTTTTATTAAAGTAACAGCCACACAACAAGCTAACATGTGATATACAAGGCCATTAAAAGAATAAATTCCAAATCTGTATATTAAGTGTTCATAAAACATTTTAATGTTTGGCATACGTGCAGCAAATCTATGCAGTTAAATGTTTTATGAGGTTTTGGTTTGGTCTGTGCCAGATCTGAGCCCTGTGTTCACTTGTATCTACTGAGGTTCCTTCAGTCCCCCAGTGCCCTTGAAAGTGAGACACGCTGGAAATCTCCAGGGCTTTTTATCTGTCGAGGAAATGAGCAAAGAGACCAGAGGTGATTTAAGCCCTATCAGCTGTTAAACAGAGGTCTCTCTCTCTCTCTCTCTCTCTCTCTCTCTCTCTCTCTCTTTCTAATGTTAAATGTGAGAGTCTTTCATAACAGAAAGTCTTCGTGTTTAGCTGATGAGAAGGGCAGTTTCATGTTTGTTTAGTGTTAAATGTGTGCTGTGTGTGTTTGTCTCCTCCATTATTTGGAACCCCCATTTGGAACATTGTGTAGGCATTACAGGCAGTGCACTGGAGTGGTTTAAAAACAGAAGCTTCTCTGTTAAGTTTGGAGAGTATTCCTCTAGTAATGCTGTATTATCGTGTGGGGTTCCTCAGGGCTCCATTTTGGCCCCAATTCTTTTTTCTCTTTACATGCTGCCACTTGGTTCTATTATTAGAAAACATGTGCTGTCATTCCATTGTTATGCTGATGACACAGATTTATCTGCCCCTCAAGCGAAATTCAGATGGTTTGGATAACTTCTTGGCCTGTTTGACTGATATAAAGGCATGGCTTTCTTTAAACTTTCTGAATTTCAATGAGACTAAAACAGAAATTATTATATTTGGACCCTCCGCTTCCTCTGTTACTCCTAAACTAAATTTGGGTGGGCTGTCCTCGGCCGTGAAACCGTGGGTAAAAAATTTGGGTGTTGTGTTTGATGAATCTTTGAAATTCGACAGGCATATTTATTATGTGGTGAAATCTTGCTTTTTCCAGCTTCGACTTTTATTGAAAGTAAAGATTTTTCTTTCTTTTAAAAATTTTGAAAGTAACCTATGCCTTTATTTCTTCAAGGTTGGACTACTGCAATTCTCTTTAAACTGGGATTAGTCATTCAGCTATGTCCCGATTACAATTAGTCCAAAATGCAGCGGCGAGACCTTTAACGGATGCTCATAAACGTGATCATATTACTCCTGTCTTACGTTCATTATATTGGTTGCGGTGCACTACAGAGTGGATTTTTAAATTTTACATTTTGTTTATAAATCATTAAATGGTATTGCTCCATCTTACCTTTCTGTTCTATTGACTGAGCACCATTCAACCAGATCACTCGGGTCTTTAAATCAGAGACTCTTGTCGATTCCCAAGTCAAGGTTGAAATGTAGGGGTGACCGTGGTTTTTCTGTAGCTGCCCCCAGACTTTGGAATGATTTGCCCATCTCGATTAGACTGGCATCATCTTTGTCTGTTTTTAAATCTAAGTTAAAAACTTTTCTGTTTGATAAAACATTTAATATTTGAAGCATTTTCTATTGTATATTACTGTTTTTTTATTGTTTTTCTTAGCATTTTTCTTTTATTGTACTCTTTTACAATTTTAACTGTTTCTGTCTTATTGTTTTATTCTTGTTTGTGGTTTTAGTTATTGTAAAGCACATTGGTCAACACAGGTTGTTTTTAATTGTGCTATATAAATAAATTGTCATTGTCATTATTTGTGTGTTTTCTGCATTCTGTCAGAACGTGCAGCTCTGTCATGTTTTCTCGCGTCTGTCGAGCTGTTTTGTGATGTTGTGTCTCTAAAGCGAGTCTCCAGCTGCTCCGGTGTCTCAGTGTTTCATCTCTTACTGTCCTGATAGTCTGTCAGGGTGTTGTGTCTTTTCAGGGTCAGATAGCACTGACATTTACTTTGCTGTTGTGTGTCAGTGAGTGATGATAGTGTTTTATTTGTGCTGTAATTTGGATTAGTTAGTCTGTCAGTATTGTTCTGGTCCAGAGCATCAGTGTGATTGCAGTCAGTGAAACAACAGGACTGAAGACAAATAGTGCATCATTTGATGTTGATGTTTTTACTGAATTTTACATGCTGGGTCTCAGTCAGATGAGGTTTGCATCACATAACCTGCTCCATATGTTTGTTTTTTCTACCATAGTAAACTTGCTCTGTAGCGCACCTGGTACCGCACTGCAGGTACGAGTCCTGTGAAAAACAATAAAAGAGCTCAAAGACTTGCAAAAAATACAATGGCACGGGTGCTTCGGCAAATGTGTTTTCATGTCACGTTAGACTTTGTTAACACTATAATTAGGTTTAGTGTGTTGTTTAGTGTGAGGTGGTTTGTTGTTTTTCAACACGACAGAGCATCAATATTCTAGCATCACCCACAGGACATTTCACTTTGAAAGTGTCATGAAAAAACAACAGAATATAATTTTGCAGAAATGAGATTAGTTGCTGATTTGTTTTATCATTTCATGTAATATCCCTTCAGGCCCAGGTGCTTTTTTTGGGTTTAATGGTTTTAATTGGGTCTTTAAGTTCCTTTTCAGTATGTAGAGAAGTCTAATGTGTTTTGATTGTCTGTGATTGCCAGATGTGTTTGGAAATGAGTTTCAATTATTGTTCATTTTAATATCCAGGGATGCGTTTCTCAAAAGCATCGTAAGCTTAAGTTGATTGTAGCTCCACTGGTTTCAGTGGGTCTACGATGTACTTAAGCTTACGATGCTTTAGGGAAACGCAGCTCAGTTCTTTACATTTTTTTGTTATTTGTTTTGACTGACCTCATAATTATTGTCATTATTTTGATATGGGATTAATTTTCTTTTTTACATTTGTTTTTTTTTATAGGATTAAAGTTTTTATGATTTTTTTTTCTGAATTACTTTACACTTTTTGTAATGCATATATATATTTTCACCCAAAACTGGGTAAAAAAAAAATATATATATATAAGCATTACAAAAATAGTTTTTGACTAATTTTAGTTTTCGACTGTTGTTGTTTTTTCACATATATAATTAATAAAACAGCTAGATTGAGTCTTTTCCTTCTCTCTTTCCCTCGCTCAGCTGTAGAATGTTCCTCCGTGATGGTTTACACTTATCTCCTCACCCTCGTTCTCTTTGCTGACCTCCTTGACAGGTTCACAACATTTACTTGAAGTCATGCCACGTCCTGCATACTGTGATTTAGTGTCCAGAGCAAAAGCTCTATAATCATCCCTCAGCCCACTGTAAATAAGGTCACTTGCATAAAATCCTTTGGCAACATAAAGAAGCAACAAGACAAGAGGTGTTAAATAAGAGCGTCTTTAACAGCAGTGACTCTGGTGACCGTGTGAGATTTTATACTCTGCAGGTCTCTGATAACACAGCAGCCGTTAATGGAGGTCGCGTCACTCTGCTGTACAACACACACAAACACTTCTGAGCTTTTAGAGTCTGGAGCTCGGCCAGCAGAGCTTTGAGTCGCCTGTCTGACTGATGTGAGGCTGGAGGCCAGACTCGCATTTACCCGCATTACACACCATCTTTACTTGCCCTACAGCTAATGAAGTGAATCAGGGCTCCTGAAGAGTAAACACAGATCTTGAGCACACGTCAGCAACCTCAGCTTTGTGCCTGTTATATGCTCATTGTCTGAGTTTAATGGCAGCTGCTAGAAGGTTTGCTTCAGTGTGTAGATGTGTATCAGTATCTCATTTTGAGCATCATCCTGTAGTCTAAATCTTGTCTGCTTTAACACGTAAGCATCTAACTTTCAGAAAATAACTCAAATTTCTGTTTGTCTTCACACTGGAATCCAAAGTAAGGTCTCCATTAGACAGAATCCATGTAGTGTAATGGACACACGTCTGAGAATGGGTCAAAACTACTAGATGGTTCTCCAGACCTTTCTTTTTCTGTGTATGCTGTGCAATATGGCTTCGGTTGCTCTTCCAAATGTTGGTTTACTTAAAAAGAAAAAAAAAAAAAAAAAATATTGGAAAAAATGATTACTCTGTTAAATGTGATCAGGGAAATTAGGAGTCCTGCAACTTTGTCTTTCCCTCCAGTGCTGTACGTTTGTTGATGTGCTGAAGATCTCAGTCATGGCTAATGAACTCCATTTCACAGACTTGCTGCTTAAAGCGGCATCGTTCTCTGAATTCTCTGAATCGCTTTTCATTTAAAGCTGACAAAGTAGCATGAACCTGAATAAGAGCACACAGACAGGCAGACAACAGCTTGTTTGGTTGCAATGTGTAAAGCAGATATTTTATTTGGTTGTGTGTCTGGGGAGATTAATGATTAGGGTTGGGAATCGAAAATCAATTCCAATTCCAGAATCAGATACTTAAGGTCAGGAATCGGATACTTGTTGTAAAATTAAAATTTAAATTCCACTGGATTCATCCAGTAATGAAACAAGTAAATCTCGAGTGAGTCATTGAATCATTCCATTCACAAATTCCATGGGATTTTGTTTAGTTGTCTAATATTTCTTCTTCAGAATTGTGAGAGAACTACAACCTACATTAAATAAATAAATAAATAAATAAATACATTTTGTCTCAATTTATCCAGAATTGTGTGGCTCTATTCTACACACAAACAGCTCTCAATGGAGTCCAGTTTTTATGTAGCCGGCTGATTTTTGTTCATGGTGCTCAGCAGCAATTAAACGTTTTGCAAAAAGAGACACAGAATAAATATGTTTGATATCTAAATGCTTGACCCACACTGGAATCAAAACTGGGAATCGATAAGAATCGGAATCAGATTTGGAATTGATAAAATTCAAACAATACCCAACTCTATTAATGATGGTTCAGAACATCATAGCACGTCTTTGAGCATCCATCGGCTGCTGCTTGGGGCAGAAACTGATTAGAAGAGCGTTTGTATAGTTGTGAAGTGTTCATCCAGAAAGACCAGTGTGTTTCTGTGTGAACTAGATTTGAGTGATTTACTAGTTATTGACCTCTGCTCTGTGAGCAATAGTTATGTTGTTAGGTAAGAGGATGCAAGATTGATTCACAATGTCATTTGAGCACATCTCATCTCATGTCTAAACATACAGCAGGAATAAAAGATCCATAATCGAACCTTGATTTGTGAACACGCAGGATTTTTCACTCTGTTTTAGTGCGTAGCCAAGTATTCCCAGCCCACACTGTGAGAGTGAATGATTTTCAGTGTGAGCTCCAAAACATCTCTCATGTCTGGCTCCTGTCCACCCGCTGTCTCTAATTCAATGAGCAGCAAAACACGATCTGATCAGCGGCCAAACGCCAGCGAGATCTGGCTCAGAGACACCCGTGTGTGTTCAGTATCGCCTGGCTCACTCTGGGCTTTTGTTAGCCATTTTTCTTTCAGGTTTATAATCCAGAACAAGCTTTTCCAGTTGAAGCCTTGACAAAGACCTTGAAGCAACAATATTACTCTCTAAACGTGTCATCGTGTTCACAGTCTCCTGAACTCGGGTGTGTGACCTAGAGCGCCGGAGCGTGAGATTTTAACCAGGAGTCCTTTCACTCAAACGTTTTATAGCATCAGGACATGTTGGCGTTTGGCTGCTTTAACTAAAGATTGTCTCCCTCAAAGACCGAGAGCTTACGGTCAATACAAAAGCATCAGTATAAAGGAAATATACAGATGGGCACACTTCTTGTTCTGTGGATGTTTACACTGTAAACTTGTGTAAAATGGCTTTGTGTGTGTGTCGAATGCAAACCCAGGGAACAAATTTAGGTCCTAAAAACATTATTTTGAAATGTTTCTAAAACATATCCATTTGTCTTGTTGTGATTTATAACATTATTTAAAGGTTACAAAAACATTTCTTACAACATTCTACTAGCTTTTACCCAAAGTGTAATGTTATGTGAACGTTTATTTGTAATATTCCAAGAGCGTTAAAATGTCGTCTTCATGATTATAGCATTTTTTAAAGGTTTTAAAATGTTTCTTAGAATGTAACAAATAAGTACAAATAATATCATGAACATGTTTTGAGAATGAAGAATATTTTCTCTCAATGTTATGAGAATGTATATCAAGTATTAATAAAGTTATAAGAAGGTTCTATGGTTGGAAGATTGTCCGAACATTTATATAACTCTTAAAAACATTTGTGAAGTTGGTGAGAACGTTTCCTGTTAGCTGGGAAACAAACCTTCAGATTTTTGAGCAAAGAAAAAAGGGAGACAAAACCAACAACCACCTGATCATCACAATGGCTCCAAGTGTGTCGTTCTAGACAAGACTTAACCGATTGCTCTACAGGAAGGTGGTGAGTGTTGTTAACTAGCAGTGAGCGATCCGGTAATTCCCAGCATCTTTCACAGGAGAGATTCACCTGCCGCACTCAGGACTGATGGAGGCTCCAGCTGATTTATCGCTCGCTTATATTTGGATTCACTCAGCTCTGTTGCTGAGGGAGGAGGACATTACTGTGGAAATCAGAGAACCAAAATGAGAGATTCTACATGATATAGGAGGTTATTAAGGTTGGCTGATATTAATAAAAGCCGTGGGAGAGATGGATGAGGCACAGCGTTTTATATGAGCTGAACGTTGGGACCAGAGGTGCTTCAAAACGGATGAAGAAGAGCAGCTGTTCACCACAACACTGCTGGAGGATGAGTAATATCATGAACAATTCTTCTCAGCCCGTGGCAGATCACTGCTGATCCTTTCTGTCTGCTGATAGATCTTTTCTATCTTTTCTAACCCGGTGTACAGGGTTTGTGTGGTTAGCGTAGCTCCTGCTGCTGTCTACACCACATGAGAACAGAAAGAGATGGACGGCTGTGTGAAAGTTGCTGTTTATTCTGACTAAATAAATAAATTTGACAGATAGTTCACTATCACGTGTCTGTTCTGTTCCATTGTGTATTCTGTGTTTCTACCATTTGACCTAGTTTCCCTGCGTACCTAATTAACTGATTAGTTCTCGTCTGTTACCATTTTCTGTCCATGCATTAAAGCCCTGAGTTTCCTGAGCTCTGTGTCTGGTATTGATGTTTTTATTGTTTGTATCTTTGTTGGTGATTTTCCCTGTGAATTTATTAAAAAGGACTGATGGGACTCTACTCCTTCGTCGTGCACGTTATTCTACAGCCAAATTGTGACATGAATATTCAGTTATAGTTAATGTTTGTGTTGCACTTTGTTTCGGTAGTCCACTTTAGACATTCCACTAACTTTAATTAATTTTGCAACTACATATCAACTAACTCTCATTAGAGGATTACTAGACTGTTAGGTTAGGGTTAGTAGAATAATTGAACGTACTTGCAAAGGTACTTATAGTCAGTAGAACCTCTCTGTCAAAATGAAGTGTTAGCAGATATTAAGCAGACAGTCTTCTAACAGAGAACATTCTCACTAATGTTTTTTAAAAGTTATATAAATGTTACGACAAAACGTTCTTAGAGTAATGTTTATTGAACGCTCTTATCTTTATTAATGTTTGAGATAAGTTCTCGTAATGTTGATAGAGAACATTCTGAGATCAACATTCTCGGAAAGTCCTTATGATGTTATTTGTACTTGATGAACTTTTGTTTTTGTAACCTTTAAATAATATTATAATCATGACAAGAAACCTGGACTTTTTATTGTTCTTAGAATATTAAAAATAAATGTTCAATAATGTTAGGTACATTTTGGGTAAAAAAAACAGTTAGTAGAATGTTGTTCAAAATGTTTAAATAACATTTTAATCATGACAAAAACACTGGACATTTCAGCATTTTAGAAACATTTCAAAACAATGGGTCTCATTCACCATATGCACAAATTTGTACATGGAATGGGCATGCAAACGATTTTAAGAACAAATGATGCACCAAAAAATATGTAATAATTTATTCTAAATTTACAAAAATATATATCTAACTCTGCAGCATGATTTCACCATCCAGCTAGGTTCTTCTACAATTACACCATCAACTTCGGTCAGAAATCTTGGTGTAATCTTTAATGATCAGATGACTTTCAAAGACCACATTGCAAAGACAGCTCGATCTTGCAGGTTTGCATTGCACAACATCAGAAAGATCAGGCCCTTCCTAACGGAGCATGCTGCACAACTTCTTGTCCAGGCCCTTGTCATTTCTAGGCTGGACTACTGCAATGCTCTTCTGGCTGGACTTCCATCATGCTCAATCAAACCTCTACAAATGATTCAGAATGCAGCGGCACGACTGGTCTTCAATGAGCCCAAAATAGCCCATGTTACACCTCTCTTTATCTCCTTGCACTGGCTACCGGTTGAGGCTTCAAGACACTGATGCTTGCATATCGAACAACCACAGGCTCTGCACCCGCCTACTTCCACTCACTATTACGAATCTACATTCCCTCCAGAAGCCTGAGATCCGCTAGTGAGCGACGCCTCGTGGTACCATCACAGAGAGGAATCACAAAATCACTCTCCAGATCATTCTCGTTCACTGTTCCTGGCTGGTGGAACGATCTTCCCACCACAATCCGGAATGCTGATTCCCTGACAACTTTCAAGCGACAGCTGAAAACTCATCTCTTTCGACACTCTTTGACTTCATCCTAAAAAAAAAAATAAAAAAAAAAACCTTTCTCTTTACTTATTCCTTCCCTTTCTACTTTCTCTTTTCTTATTCCTTCCCTTTCTAGCTTGTAATTATTTTTGAACAATGCCTGAAACTTGGTATTATGAGCACTTCCTGTCTGCCTCTTTATGATGAATCGCTTTATGTATTCCCCAATTGTAAGTCGCTTTGGATAAAAGCGTCTGCAAAATGACTAAATGTAAATGTATATAGGAACAGCTAAAACCACATGTATGCAGAAAACACTTACTCTGTACATCCTTATAATCGCGTTAAGAAGTTATGCTACATTTCATCCTAACACGACTATAATTATATTGAAGTATGTTGCATTAATTGTAGCCTATTATATAATTCATATATAAATTATATAAGAAAATGATTAAGTAATACAATTTAGTTTCTTCTTAAATACATTCCATCATATACAGTGAAAGAGTGAGAAAAGCTTTATAGCTTCAGCTGTGAGGTTTTTCAGAATAACGCAGATATACGTGAATGTACAGCTAGCTAATGACAAGTCTGTAATCTGGGTCTGTATAAAAGGTGTGGAAGGTGACATGTTTCGATTTGTTTGCTACTAAGAATTTTGCATCTAAAGATGCTTAAGCATTAATACACACATTAACTGTAAAGCTGCTTAGAAACCATGTGTACTGGCAGAAGAGCTTTAAAAATAAAATCAATTTTGGGAACTTCAGGGATCTTTTGGGATCTTCAGAACTTAGTTAAGTTGCTTACTGTTGCTGTCAACTGTTTTCCTCAGATGCTGGAAGTAAAGGCAGCGTTAATGAAGCGTTTGTGTGTCTATAATGTGTTAGCGGTGGAGCAGATCTTCATAGCCATCTTAGAAAGAGACCTTAACAAGGACTTTAAACTGATGTTAACCCACATTTAGTTTTCCAGTATTTTCCTATTCCAGTGTCCTCACATCCTCTCGCTTCATTCCAAACGCTTTAATGATTATTTCAACAGAGCAGTAACTCGTCTGACTAAAAGCCAGCCTGTTTCTACCTCATATAACCTCCCTTGAGAGCCAGTGCTGGCCGGATCTTCTCAATCTCGCTGCGTTCTCAGTGTGTTTCTTCAGCAGAAGCCTGTGCTTTGGAGCTCTGCTGTGATCTTCTGCTGTTTGTCTGAGTGAAGCGATCCATTACAGCAGCCGAGCGACCCAAAGTCCTCCGCTTCTCTGTTTTGCTTTACATAGTTTTATATTTCTGTGTTGTTGTATCTTGGCACTTTTTAGTGTGCGTTCATGGCAGTGATTCTGCATGCAGTGGTTTTGCCACATTTACTTACCACTTTAATGTAAAGAGAATGCAGAAGTAACGTACAAGGGGAAAGAAATGAGGTCATTCTCCGTTTGAAATGAGAAAGAAATGTAAATGATACAGAAATCTGAATGTTTTAATGACCACATACTGAATGCATTTGCCATAGACTGTTTAATCTTGTTCTGTACACAGAGTTCGGTTATTTACTGGAGTGACAAACACATTCTACAACCCAATCCACCCCTAAAATGATTCAGCTCGTGGCAGTCGTGTGCATGCGGCTAATGAGCAGATCCAGACAAAATGGATTTAAACATGTTAAACAGAGCTGAGAGTGCAACGCTGCTTTTGTTGGCAGACAGCTTAATCAAAACAGCCAAAATATTGCATAAACAAGCACGCGAGGAATGAGCAGTGTGTGGGCCTCTGTGAATGATAAATGTTTGAAATCATCGGTGGAGAATCTGAACCACATTTTCATCACAACTTAAAGCACAAAACACCTTCTCCCTTCACCTGCACAGCAGCGTTTGACAGGTGCGGCAAACAGAACAGGCATAATTAATCAATCAACGAGCCGTGCAGTGTCTGTTACTCATGCCTGGTGTGCAGCACTGATGGCAACATTCATTAACATTACTTTCACTTCACTTCCACACTGTAATGAGGCGGCTTCAGCCAGGCTGACTGTAAAGGGTGAATGAGAATGGCTCATGTTGATCTCTTGAGCTCGTCTCAGTAGATGTGTTTACATGGAGCATTGTATTCCGATTACAGTCGGTTTAAAACTCCAATCCAGAAGTAAATGCTCCGTGTAAATACCTCAGTTGGAATAAAAATGCAGGGGTGGAATAAACCCAAGGGTGTAGGTTTGCTTTTGACATTGCTTCCACCCATGTATTAAATGTGCTTCCTTGAAAGCGCCCAGTTTTCTAACGTATTTACTTTAACTTCTTGGGTAATATCAATGGTGTGACATTAGGGCTGCACGATTAATCGAAAATAAATTGCAGTCGCGATAAGGCAGAAGCTGTGATCATCATGCGTATCTTGTCAGTGAAGCACGGTTCTGTGATAAGTAGTAAATCTCCATCTGAAGGCCAGAGAAACTCCAAATATGCCCTGCAGAGGAAAGGTAATGCACATCGTTCCAGGAAACAGAAGATTGAACTGCTTTCATTGATTCAACGTGACTAATAAAAACAGGACTGCGACAATGTGGTTTATCTGAGTTCTTCTTATTATAATTTTCATTATAATGAAGTATATTTATAATGCAATGCTAAGTGAGTTTGGAATAAAAACATGTTTTTAAATGTTGTAGGTTCATAAATGCTTCTCATGTTTGGAAAGATGTTTGACGCATGTTGCTTTTCCAAATGCACATTATAAACGACCCAGACTCGCCGGGTAAAGGCTCGATGGTGTACAGAAGCAGCTTCAGGTGGAGCAGCATTTACTACACAGAGCCGTAGTTCACTGATAAGCTACGCAAACTGCTTTCATAATTGCAGAATGGTTTCATAATCGCGCTATTAAATCGGTCTGCGATTATGAACGCGGTTTTGCGTAGCTTGTCAGTGAACTATGGCTTCATTGTTAGTTTCCGGCCGCAGCGGTATCCCTTCTTGCCACAGCCCTGGAATGACGTGCATTAGCTTTCCTCTGCGGGGCGTTTTTGGAGTTTCTCTGGTGTTCGGATGGAACTTTACTACTGATCACAGAACCGTGCTTCACTGAAAGATATGCATGACAAACGCATTCAATTAATCATGCAGCCTCATATGACATATTTCAGATTCGTCCAAAATGACAAAAACATATACATATATTTAATTGTTTGATCTAAATTATTGCTAGGGACAATTTGGTTCATCACTGGATTTTGGTAGGGACATGTCCCTAGTGTCCCCCCTGGATAAACCTATTTTGTTTGAAAGGACATGTAAAAACTTGATCGGATTGAAAACCGAGACTGAAAGTTTAGCACATGGTGCAATGATGTGTGACGCACAGAACGAGCTGTTGTTGTTATTGCATATAATAAATGACTGTTATGTTAATCTAAATTCTTTCCAGTCTTCCGCTCATCGTCCGTGAAGTGCTGCAGGTCAGCGCCGTCCCACAAGTCCTTGCTTCAGACGCTCATCTGCAGATGTCTTGTTTTGGTCATGGGAATGGGCGATTTTACTGTGTGAGTAATATAAGGATCGTTGCACAAAGCTTTGTGTGCTCATCGTCTCCTGATTATGACTTGAAATAGATAAATATTAAGTCTGCTTTTTAAAACAAAGAGAAGGAGGATGGCTAGTATGTGAAAATAGCGGGAAACTGTATTCATGCAGTGTGGTCCTGTCAAAAGATGAAATCTGATTTGATGCTTGTGACACGTAAACACACACATCAAGCAGATCACTTTATTTAGCGTTCATTTACTATATTCACTTTCATGAATTGGAATGATTTCATTGTCCATTGTAAACGTGGTTACTGTTAGCTGAAACTCTTCTCCAAGCCTCTAAATCATCAGATTGAGTCGAGGTAAGATATGGAGAGTTAGTGCATGAAAAAGCTTTAGTATTTGCTGTAGACCATATGGTTTGGAGAAATAGATGACAGATATAGTAACCTAAAGTATCTTCAGAGACGCACTGATGCTCACGGACGCTTGCGTTTCTACAGGTCTGCTGTTACACATGAGATCCTGTTTTCCTCGCGTTCATCGTTCAGAACAGTTCAGTATTTCACTCCCAGTGCCATTCATTTGAATTATGTTCAGACGCTCCTGTACTCCACTGGCCAACTAGCCATGTACTGAATGAATAATTGCGTAATGAAAGTTTAATGAATACATCGCTAATGACCTGCTATTGACCGTTTATCCACTCAAACCACATGAGAAAGCTACTTCTCATTAAAGTACGCTGGCATTCTTACCAACCACACCATTTCTCTTTCATCTGTCTCTAATATAAAATACGAAAATCTATTTTAAGGTTCAATCACTAGTCAGTTTCCTGGTAATAGGATTTTGTCGAGTCCATTTTCTCTGGAAACGGAAGGTTGATTCTTTTCCTTTCAGTGGAGGAAAACAATTATTTGTGTCCATCTGCAGTGCTGTGACCGCTGGACTTTATGATCTACTGTATGTGATTTCAGCCTCTGAACGCCTGCATGAGAAGAATTTGGTGGATCTCTGGAACCCAAACACACCGTTGTTCAGTCTGATGTGATCATGATCACAGTGTGCCTTTATGATTGACCTTTTTTAACTTTAGCTTAAGACTGATGAAATGAAGATGCACAAACTTTGTAATCCAATTTGAGTGTGGCATCAGTTGATTTTATAATCTGACATTGTTTTTGACAGTATTTGTTTTGTACTGATGGTCATCATGTACACAACGAAGTCAAATGTATAGAAAATGGATGGGTAGACATTTCTAGTTTTTATTGATTAAAAGTGGCATTTATTCATGTCTATAATTTTGCCCATTCAGAACAGTTAGATGGTTTTTGTTAGTGGCATGTAGGGTCACTCTCTTTTTGTTAACTTTTTCATGCATGTATGTGTACCTGCATACATATAGTAAGGAATATGAAGTATGTATTGCCCCTCTTGGAAATCGACTAAGTGTAGTTCCTGAAGCTGACGCTCTGTTCTAGTGACTAACAAGTGCATCTGTTAGCTAGTATTCATTTGCATCAGCAGCTGTATAACACAACAGGGCCCAAATCATTATGCTATTTTTGCATCCCATTACTTGCATGAGTCATTCATCTTAAAGTATCACAACAGTCACTAAACATCACATATGTGTCACTTACTGTATGTACATGAAGACTCATATGCACTGCAGTGAGCGCCACTGACTTCACTGTCCGGCGTAGAGATTAATCATTCAGGAGAGGTTTCTGATTGAATTAATCTCTGGCATGGTTAAGTGGGGGTTCAAGACGAGTCGTCTGCCTTTAATGAGCGAAACTGAAGGAGTAGCGTGGCCTGCCAGACCGGAGGGCATAACAGGACATTACTTATCCAGGTCTGAGCACTATGGAAGTGCATTAAGTAGCTTTATTATATTGCCAAATTGTAATGACAGTGTGTGCATTAATGTTTGAGAAGAATGCGTGTGTTGAGGAGTTGCAGCGTGCAGAGGATCATAAATGGCCACTCATAGAGAAGCGACACAGTTCAAGCTCATTAGTATATGAGCATTTAACCATTATACACGTCTGTTTGTTGGTGATGGTTTGATGTTTCTAAAACAGGCCTCCTATTACATTTTTATTTTAATGGAGTAGTTTACCTTCAAAATTCATCTTCCCTTCCACTGCAGCCATCAAATCTCATCTCCATCCTGCATATTAGAACATTCATGTTCCATTCGATTAAGACTCATGTGAGAACCAATGGCATTTGGCATCATTTTTGATTCTGAGCGTGATCACAAATAACAGAGCTCCAGAGGAGGGAATGATTTTCTGTTAATAATGACTTAATGACAAAGCATCATGTGACCTTGGGGAACTGGGAATAAAGCACAAAACATTCTGCTATGTTCTGAAAAAGAATTGACCTTTCACAAAGCCCCGCCCCCCTTAGTTACTGTTGCTATGTCCGACAAGCCATGCTGCTCTCGTCACGGAGCAAAGAGGACACTGAAAACATGCCGACAGACAAGACCGAGCTGGTTACTTCTGGTATGAAACAAGGTCTTAGCTTTAAAATTTTGTCATTTTTGCCACACTGTTTTGTGGCTCTTTAATGTGTGGTGACAGATGGCTGTAGCGCCTCAGTTTAAGTGGCACACATGAACCAATCATCTCTTTGCTAGTTATAGCATGAAATAAACATAAATAAACATCAGAAGGTATCTTGTTTCAACTGTGGAAAGACATCAGTACACACCATTTTTCAAGTTCAAGTCCACTGAAGCTAATCTTTTGTCTGGTTTGTTTGTGGATTCAGCGTTATGATTGGTCAGATCGCCTGTCAGTCAAGCTCCTGGTGAAGGTTCAATTGCCATCTGTAAAGTTTCCACTGAAGGCGAGCGTAGTGAGAACCCAAGTGCAGTTTATTTACAATCGTGAAATCCAAACTCCAAACATAATCCGAGACTTGACTTGACTTGAACAGACTCGACATGAACAGACGTGGCATAGCATGAACAGACTAGACTCACCAACAGCAGGTTACAACATCAATACACGACAAGAATCAAAGGCAAGGACATGGCTACTTATAGCAAACAATCAGGGTCACATGATGAGAACAAACCAATGGGAAATGAGACACATGAGTAAGACAACCAATCAGAACATGACACAATGAACAAGAGAACCAACAGCATGAAGACATGAGGGCAAGGGAAGCATGAAACAAACAGGAACCATAACTAAACTTCAAAATAAAAGACATGAAAACATGAACATGAAACAAAACCAAAAACAGACCTTACAGATCCCCCCCCTCTAAGGGCGGCTCCTGACGCCCTAACAAAACACCCAACCCAAACAGTCCAGGAGGGTGGTGGAGCGGAGGTGGAACTGGGGGAGGGATGGAGGGCCAGGCCCGTGAAGGGGAACAGGACCTGGAGCGTGGAGCAAAGGCGGGCCTGGAGCATGGGGCAATGGCAGAACAGACGGGGCAGGAAGCCATGGCGGAGCAGGGGGCCATGGCGGAGCAGGCAGAGCAGGGGGCCATGGCGGAGCGGGCAGAGCAGGGGCCTCAGTGGCCGTGACAGGACAGACCGTGAGTTCAGGAACGGCCTCCGTGGCCGTGACAGGACAGGCAGTGAGTTCAGGAACGGCCTCCGTGGCCGTGACAGGACAGACCGTGAGTTCATGGACGGCCTCTGTGGCCGTGACAAGACAGGCAGTGAGTTCAGGAACGGCCTCCGTGGCCGTGACAGGACAGGCAGTGAGTTCAGGAACGGCCTCCGTGGCCGTGACAGGACAGGCAGTGAGTTCATAAGTGGGCGCCACCACCTCGGGAGGTTCTGCAGCGGAAGCCGCCACCTCTGGTGGTTCTGCAGTGGACGCCGCCTCCTCTGGAGGTTCTGCAGCGGAAGCCGCCACCTCTGGAGGCACAGGAGCAGATTCGTGGACAGACGAGGCCTCTGGAGAAGACTCGTGGACAGAAGAGGCCTCTGGAGCAGACTCGTGGACAGGAGAGGCCTCAGGAGAGCAGTGTGCAGCCCACACGCTCAAAATGGCGACCGCCATAACAGGAAGCACTGAGGTCAGGGGAACAGTCTCTGTGACAGCCAGTGCTGAGGCCCTGGGGATGCCAGCTGCTCGCACCGACATCAGTGGTGGGTCCATCACACTGGCGATCAGTCCTGGCCCAAGCTCCGCATCCGCAGGAGCTTGGGTACTATAGCCCCCCCCAAAAAAATCCTTAGGGGAATTTTTGGTGACAGCCGTGACGTGACAAGGCTCTGACGTGGCGGCCATCTTGGCCGGGGACTCAGGCGTGGCGTGAGCAGGCCCTGTAGACTCTGGCTTGGCAGGCGTGGCGTGAGCAGGCCCTGTAGACTCTGGCTTGGCAGGCGTGGCGTGAGCAGGCTCTGGCTTGGCAGGCGTGACGTGAGCAGGCTCTGGCTTGACAGGCGTGACGTGAGCAGGCTCTGGCTTGGCAGGCGTGACGTGAGCAGACTCTGGCTTGGCCGGCGTGACGTGAGCAGACTCTGGCTTGGCCGGCGTGACGTGAGCAGACTCGAGAACGGCGGCCATTTTCCCAAGAGACTCTTGAGTGGCGGCCATCTTGCGACGTAGCTCTTCAATGGCAGCCATGATGAATCTCTTGAGTAGCCAGCATGATGTGAGTAGGCCCTGGGGTAGCAGACATGATGTTAGCAGACTCTGGATTGGCAGACATGGTGTGATCAGACTGTGACGTGGTAGACATGACATGAATAAACTTTGACTTAACTGGCATGTGAGCAGGTCCTGGAGTAGCAGGCATGACGCTAGCAGGCTTTGGCGTAGCAGACATGACATGAGCAGTCTTTGGTGAAGTGTCATGTTCCTCCTCCATGACACCCACAGTGAAAGCAGACCCACTCAACAACAGAGCAAAGTCAATGTATCGTTCCAGTGACCAACAAATCTTACCCCCTGGCAGACTTGAACGCAGGGGTTCGTCTACACCGAAACGAAAAGTGTCTTTGAGCGTCACGTCATTAAAATCCACACTGTGAGAAAGTTCACAAAAATCGGCCACATACTCCTCTATAGCCCGGCCGCCCTGACACAGGCAGAGGAGACGTGAAACTGCTGGGTTCATGGTGAGGTCGTGTATTCTGTAAAGTTTCCACTGAAGGCGAGCGTAGTGAGAACCCAAGTACAGTTTATTTACAATCGTGAAATCCAAACTCCAAACATAATCCGAGACTTGACTTGACTTGACTTGAACAGACTCGACATGAACAGACGTGGCATAGCATGAACAGACTAGACTCACCAACAGCAGGTTACAACATCAATACACGACAAGAATCAAAGGCAAGGACATGGCTACTTATAGCAAACAATCAGGGTCACATGATGAGAACAAACCAATGGGAAACAAGACACATGACTAAGACAACCAATCAGAACATGACACAATGAACAAGAGAACCAATAGCATGAAGACATGAGGGCAAGGGAAGCATGAAACAAACAGGAACCATAACTAAACTTCAAAATAAAAGACATGAAAACATGAACATGAAACAAAACCAAAAACAGACCTTATGTTACGGGGCTGAAGAGACGTGAGACGTGCGGATCCATATGCAAAGCTTTATTGTAAAACATGGTCATAATACAGGCAGGGTCAGAGAATGCAAACAGGTATGGCAGAGGCAAGACACAGCAATCCGTGGAGCAAGCGTGGGTCGACGATCGGCGAACAGTATCCAAAGGGGCAAGGCAGAGAGATAATCCAGAAACGAGAGCAATAATCCAAACGGGGTGCGAACAGAGTCCAAACGGCAAGGCAAAGGGGTAAATCCAGGAAACACGGGCAGGGTCAGACACGGCAAGATAAACTAGGCAAGGCAAGACTATGACTAAGACTATGGCTCCGTAAAGTAGCTATCTCTAGGAGAGTGATAAGCGCTAGACAATACTCGACGATACAACAGAGGAAGTCCATGGTTTAAGTAGTGTGAGTGTGAATGAGTGTCAGCTGTGTGATGAGTGCAATCAGCTGTGTCAGTGCAATGGGTTATGGGAGCTGTAGTCCGGTGTGCTGTGTGGAATGAGTCCGTGTGGTGAGTGAGTGACATCTGGTGGCGAGTAAACAGAAGAGCATGGCCAGGATTCGTGACACCTTACACCATCCATGTCCTCAGTGGGATATTCATTTAGAAGTAGAGGATGTTTGCATGGTTTTTTCTGTTTAGTGAGATCTGTTACAGCAAACACTAGTTTCTGAGCTGCAAGAGATTCAGATTCTGATAATTCTGAAGTTCAACAGATTCACCAATGACACACCAATAATAATGTACAGTGCTGTCCAAAAGGAGTGTGATTTTTCAACATAAAAAAGTTTAAAGATAGATATATATTTGTTAGTGTGCCAGGAGAAAACATTTTCTAAATATTCATTTTGCCATTAATTGCAGTAATTCATTTAGATATTTGGGTAACACTTTACAACAACAGTACAACAGGTATATGAATAATTATTTACTAATACCTAAATTAAATATAACTTTAATATTAACTAATGATGAGTTGAGGCATACTATGACTTGTGTGAAAACTAATACATTAACTAACAAACATTTAGTCAAGCTGGTGGTTATTCACACATGAATTCAATGACTCAAGTTGTAGTTAGGGTTAGTTCTTGATTAGTATATGCCTTAACTCATCATTAGTTAATTTACATGGTAGATTTGCTGCAGTTCTTATGGATTTAATATGCCATTCTTTCTCTGAATATAATATAGATGTGAGATCTGATCTCTGTGTGGACTGTAGCGTCTGTTTTCAAACTCCTTATGGATACAGAAATCTTACTGGATTATTAGTTAATAGCAAATTCTTTTTTTTTTTCTTGGTGTGAAATCCAACATGCCTAAAGGCCCGGGTATAACTTAATTTTCAGTGTTCCACTCCATCTCTCGCATGAAAATCATTGCATTGCAGAAATAAGCAGACTGTGCTGATGACAGAAATGACAAACTGTCCGTGAGCCGGAGAGGAATATGGACAGATTGTACTTTCGGCTTAAGACTGTACGTACTGTAGGTGTGTGTGTGTGTAAGTGATCTAAGATATAATGTAGGCATGAACATGTGCGCGCAGCAGGAATGACCCTCGGTGTGAATGCAGAAGACGAGATGGGCTGCATGCTAAAGCTCACCCTACTTAGGATGCAAGCGTGCACACTCCGTCCCAGAAAGCTGAAGGCTGAATTTGTTAGCGGTCTCAAGGGTGTTAGTGTGAGATATTCAGAAATACCCAGAGTAATCGACTTCCATCAATCTCCCATGATTCATGTCCCTTATTTACACAGAAAGAGTGTGAATGGAGCGTTTTGATGCAGAGATGAATGATTGCGTGTAAATGGACAGATATCACTGCAGTAATGAGATGATGAGGAACATGTCAAACCATTTTTCTTCTGGAACTGGAAATATTCTGTTGTTTTATGTGACGAGGAACAAAATAATAGAGTGCTGGATGTGTATAAATGAGTTTTTATTACAATGTCAGCTCATAACCCCTTCTCCCACACGTAGATTAATGAATGATTGCTTTTCATTAGAAGCCACATCATAGCGGACCTCTTAATAATTAATGAAGTGGACTCTGGTTAATCCTAATGACCTGGCAAAAGACTCTTATTGGATTAATTATAAGGAATCTACTACTCTGTCACCATCCAATTACTGAAGAAAATCCTTCTGCTCGTGATACCCGTGGCATGATGGGAGAAACAGAGCAGAGTTGAGAAACACTTGTCATATTTTAGAGTATTTTAGTATTCATTTAGCACTTTACAATGGTACTTTGACATTCAAGAACCATTAACGAACTGAACTTCATTGCTCAGTTTCAGTATACAGTAAAACAGCAGAATTGGCTTGAACAGAATGCATGCAGCGGTGTGCATTTAAAAATGCAAGAATAGTTTTATCTGTTTATGTCCTGTGTGACATAAAAAGCATTCGCAGATAACAGAAGGGTCAGTCTCTTAATAAATAGTGCACATTTCACGTTTTTCTCAAGGCAGCTGGAGGAACACGTCAAGCCTTCAATAGTCAATAAACCGCTTTTCCTTAGAGGACACATTAATATTTCAGGTCGGCCCCGCTACCATCACTCTGACTATATTTGACATGTCACTGACACATTTGGACGTCACTTCTCCTCGGTTTTCGTAGAGCTGGCAGTATTTTGATGGGACTAAACTGCCATGCCAAATAATTTCGCAGAGAGTGTAAAATTGCATGGGCTCACACCCAGCATCGTCTCCTCCTGCTGGAAAAGTGCTTGCATGCTCCAGTTTTTCTGCATTACAATGCCATAATTTATCAGTCACACATTTTCACAGACTCTTGCTCTGCAAACTATCTCAGTTTCCCAGAAGCAGACTCAGAGTGAGTCTGAACTTTTGGCAGCTCCTGTATGTTTGAGGATCATTTAACTTCATTTCCACTCATATTCTGTCCAGAAATGCTAAACAGGTAAAAGGTTTGTTTTTAATTAAATATATAGGTAGTGTGTTTGTGTATATTGGTGGTCCCAGTCATTATCAGCATTCAGTGGGTTGTTTTTGAAATGTGTCTATATGATTATAAGGTCACACTGTAGTTTGGGCACCAATTCTCACTGTTAACTAACTATTAACTACGACTTTTGCCTTAAACTCCTAATTTGCTGCTTATTAATAGTAAGATAGTTGTTAAGTTTAGGTATAGGGTTAAGGGATCTAAAATATGGTCCTGCAGAATAAGGCATTAATATGTGCTTTTACTAATTAAGTATACTAATTAACAGGCCAATATGCTAGTAATACACTTAACAAAATTATCTTAATCTGTGTTAGTGAGCACTTCTCCTTTGCCGAGATAATCCATCCACCTCACAGGTGTGGCATATCAAGATGCTGATTAGACAGCATGATTATTGCACAGGTGGGGGGGGGGTCCGAAAACCAGTCAGTATCTGGTGTGACCACCATTTGCTTCACGCAGTGCAACACATCTCCTTCGCATAGAGTTGATCAGGTTGTTGATTGTGCCCTGTGGAATGTTGGTCCACTCCTCTTCAATGGCTGTGCGAAGTTGCTGGATATTGGCAGGAACTGGAACACGCTGTCGTATATGCCAATCCAGAGCATCCCAAACATGCTCAGTGGGTGACATGTCCGGGTTAGTATGCTGGCCATGCAAGAACTGGAATGTTTTCAGCTTCCAGGAATTGTGTACAGATCCTTGCAACATGGGGCCGTGCATTATCATGCTGCAACATGAGGTGATGGTCGTGGATGAATGGCACAACAATGGGCCTCAGGATCTCGTCACGGTATCTCTGTGCATTCAAAATGCCATCAATAAAATGCACCTGTGTTCATTGTCCATAACATATGCCTGCCCATACCATAACCCCACCGCCACCATGGGCCACTCGATCCACAACGTTGACATCAGCAAACCGCTCACCCACACGACGCCATACTTGCTGTCTGTTATCTGCCCTGTACAGTGAAAACCGGGATTCATCCACCTCTCCAAAGTGCCAGACTCCCTCGAATGTGAGCATTTGCCCACTCAAGTCGGTTACGACGACGAACTGCAGTCAGGTCGAGACCCCGATGAGGATGACGAGCCTGCAGTTGAGCTTCCCTGAGACCGTTTCTGACAGTTTGTGCAGAAATTCTTTGGTTAAGCAAACCGATTGTTGCAGCAGCTGTCCGGGTGGCTGATCTCAAACGATCTTGGAGGTGAAGATGCTGGATGTGGAGGTCCTGGACTGGTGTGGTTACACATGGTCTGCGGTTGTGAGACCGGTTGGATGTACTGCCAAATTCTCTGAAATCCTTTGGAGACAGCCTATGGTAGAGAAATGAACATTCAATTCACGGGCAACAGCTCTGGTGGACATTCCTGCAGTCAGCATGCCAATTCACGCTCCCTCAAAACTTGAGACATCTGTGGCATTGTGCTGTGTGATAAAACTGCACATTTTAGAGTGGCCTTAGAGTGGCCTTTTATTGTGGCCAGCCTAAGGCACACCTGTGCAATAATCATGCTGTCTAATCAGCATCTTGATATGCCACACCTGTGAGGTGGATGGATTATCTCGGCAAAGGAGAAGTGCTCACTAACACAGATTTAGACAGATTTGTGAACAATATTTGAGAGAAATAGGCCTTTTGTGTACATAGAAAAAGTCTTAGATCTATGAGTTCAGCTCATGAAAAATGGGGGCAAAAACAAAAGTGTTGCGTTTATAATTTTGTTCAGTGTATGACAATAATCAGCTAGTTAATAATGAGAATTGGTCCCCAAACTAAATTGTTGCCTATTATAATTTAAACATGTTTTGTGAAAAGTGTTTTACAGATGAATCTGAATTTAAAGTTTATTTTTATTCCATAGTGTATAGAAAAAAGTAGTTTAATGCAAAGTAAACATTTTATTAAATTTGCTTTAGTTTTATAACTGTGGCATTATATACACAGCAATTTTTTAATAATAATAATAATAATAATAATAATAATAATAAACATTTATATTTATAATATGATGGCCTTTTTGAGCACTTGAGTTTAACTGAGAGTTTGTAGATGTTTAAGAGGTTATTGTGTCCAGTGCTGGGGAAAGTTATTTTTAAAAGTAATGCATTACAGTATTGCGTTACGCCCTGAAAAAAGTAACTAAGTACATTACTTAGTTACTTTTTATGGAAAGTAATGCGTTACACTACTTTTGAGTTACTTTTTAAATCTGGGCAGGGCTTGCTTGTTTGTTTTTAATATAAAAAAAGTTCTTCTTTTGCATGAAGAATATGACGCAGGAGAAGAAAGTTCAACAATATTCAGCAATAACAAAAATGAAACATGTTTCATTTTTGCTTAGTATGGTTGAATTGGATCATAGAAAGTCAGCAGCAAAGACATTGTTTAATAAAATTAGATTAAATACATAAATGATATTTGTCTTATTTAACACATTTAGTTATTGCAGGTTTGTATAATATTCTGAGTTTGCATTTGAGTGTTTTTATTGATTGTGAGGAACACTGAATGTGTTTTTGTGCAGGTGAGATGAGTAAATAATGTTGATATTTAGTCTAGATCTACAGTAAGATCATGTTCACACAACGCTCTGCTCTTACTCCTGATTTCTCTCAACATGGCAACCCCAGAGCTGTCACTCAGTACATCAGAAACACAGGAACTGGAGTTACTTATTTGAAAAATAACTCAGATAATTCCTTCTAAATTAAAAAGTAATGTGTTACTTTACTAGTTACTTAAAAAAGTAATCTGATTACGTAACTCGTGTTACTTGTAAAGCGTTACCCCCAACACTGAGTGTGCTGACCTTGATAAAATAAACATGATTGCTCTCCTCAGCTGTTTCTTATTTTTCACTGGCATACATTTTTGGTTTTTAGGACTAGTGCATCTTTGAGCCTTATTCAATATGAGTAAAATACTTAAGTACTGTTAAAATCAGACACGATAAGACTTTTTATTGGCGACGTGTAACTTGTAATGGAGTCATTTTCACTGTAAGGTATCACTGCTTTTACTTATAGTTTTCAGGTACTCTTTCCACGTCTGTTTCAGTGAGAGAAATGATCGTTTCCTTCAGAGACTGGCACAGGAGCGTTTTTGTTTGAACCAAACAGACACATTGTCTGGCAGGAGTTGTCGTAGTGTTTCTTTCTGTGCCAGTTTGGCCACCTGGTTCATGTCATAATTACTGATGAAGCAGTAAAAGCGGCAGAACAGGTGCTGGACAGGTTTTCATCAGTCACACATCGATCGCAGACTGACTGAGAAACGGATCTTCAGTTTGAGTGAATCACGCAGGTTTGATTCATGAGTCACTAGAGAACGAACACAGCAGCTGTGCGTAAGTTACGGTTTATAGTGCTCAATTACAGGGCTCGTGATATCAGGCTACGTTACTACTACTAAATACAGTGATGTTGATATTTACTCTAGCTTACATTATAAGAGAGAAAACATAATAGAAACAAATGACTTCAAGCACAAAATGATGCTCTTTCCTGTCTGCATCTCCAGTACATGACAGGGTTTCAACACAAACAATATCAAAATTATTTTATTTTCATTATTATTTTTTTTTCAGGTTTTTGTATTAGTTTTAATAGAGTAAATTTAATTTACATTCAATGATATATGTAACCCTGGACCACAAAACCAGTCATAAGGGTCAATTTTTGGAATAAATAAGCTTTCCATTGATGTATGGTTTGTTAGGATCGGACAATATTTGGCTGAGATACAACTATTTGAAAATCTGGAATCTGAGGGTG